>WYDI02015730.1:2861-19168 GCA_009867235.2 Psittacus erithacus | reverse complement strand
ACCCCACACGATAATGTCATCAATATATTGCAGGTGTTCTGGAGCTTGCCCCTGTTCCAGTGCAGTCTGGATCAGTCAAAGGCAGCCAAGTGGTGTGCCACGATTGATATTGCCAATGCATTCTTCTCAGTTCCGCTGGCAGCAGAACGTAGGCCACAGTTCGCTTTTACTTGGAGGGGCATCCAGTACACTTGGAACAGATTGCCCCAGGGGTGGAAACACAGCCCTACTTATCTGCCATGGACTGATTGTAGATCGAAAATATCTTAACATTCTCAAGTGTTTTTAAAAGAACTCCATAGGGATTTAATGTAATTTTTGCTTTTTGGCTGGATGAAAAAATGACTGCTACTGCTGAATCCAGGACAGAAGGCTAGGTAACATTAGGGAGGCTGAGAGGGAGTTAGATAGCTGATTCCAAATGCAGTCCTCAATGGACCCACAGCCTATGGCCAAACAGGGCGAAGTTACAGAGAAGTATCTGCAAACACGTATCTCCTTTAGCATAAGCATGGTGTGGCCTACCATTTACAGCACAGTTCACTGCCTGTGCATGTTGGCTCAGGGCTGCACCACTCCTCACTAGCTCAGGGAGCTTCTCACCTTCCCTTACAGATCTGCTCCCAGGGAACTCAGGTGGATGTTCCTTAATGAAAGCAATCTTTTGTAACAAGAATGGAGGTGGTGCAGATGTATTTTTGTGTGCCTCTCCTAGTTTTCATTTCTTGTCTCTGAATTACCAGCTCCAGTGAGTAAACAAGTGATTGTTTTCATAGGGAATACAAGATACAGAAATTATGCTAAATGAACCAGCTTTTGGTAACCTCTTTCTTTGGAGAGGCATTGCAAGGCTAATTGGCAGAGAAGCATGAAACAGAACTAGCTGGCAGGGAACCCCATAATGCCTTGCACCATGGCCCTTTCTGTCTTGCTTGGAAAAAACCAGGGTAACTCACATCCACTGCCTTGAAATTAATCCTATTAGACCGTCTTCTGGAAAAACAAAAAAACCCCACCACCACCCCAAAAAACCCTTAACCCAACACAAGAGGCATACAGGCATACATTTTGATTAATCCAATATGAACATATTATAAAGACACACCTCTCCCATCATGCTTCACATTTCCATATGCTCTTGAATAGAAATGAGCTCAAGACTGTTGGGAGCTTCTACTGTTTCAACTATTTCGAGGCTGCCCAGGAGGGTTGAGGAGTCTCCCTCTCTGGAGGCATTCAAAACCCACATGGACATGTTCCTGTGTAACCTGCTGTAAGTGGCCCTGCTTTGGTAGGGGGGTTGGACTAGAGGATTTGTAGAGGTCCCTTCCAGTCCTAAGAGCTCTGTAATTCTGTGTATGAGCCCATTAATCATACTGAGCTGAATTATCTCAAAGACAAAATTTCTGTAAATGCCATGGAAGCTGGTGGCTTGATAAAGGAGAAAACCCAATGGGATCTCTGACAGAAGGTAATACTGACAGATTTTAGGTTGTCTGTTCTCTTTGGCATCAGCCAACTGTACAGGCACATGGTCTTTGTCCTGCACTGGCTGTCCCTTCCTGTGGAGTTATCACAAAAACAGATGGAGCTGCTGCTGCTGTGAATAAGGGGGTTAGACAGTCACCTGTAGGAAACTACTTGTTGTTGATCCCACTATTTGTGTTGTTTCAAAGGGAGCAATAACCTGTTCTGAGATACTTGATTTGAGAACTTGAAATCAGCCATGCTAACAACTTGTAGATTTTCACTATCTAACTCTCCAGCACAGAGCCTTTGGAAATTTTAGTGTGTTTTTCCCCAATTAATTTGTTTTGTCTGTTGCATATGGCTCTTGTATAAGTAAGTCTTCTGTGTTTTCATTTAAAAAACAAAAACAAAACAAAACAAAAAATAGAATAATATAAGTAAAACAAGCACCTTTGAAACATACTCTTAAGTTAGTGAAACCCCTGCAATGGGAGAAAACACTAAAGATTAAACGGAAAATAATCATATTAGGAGGGGAAATGTTGCTTCAGTATTGCTGCACTGAATATTAATAGTGAGACTTGCAGAACCTATGTGTCATTGAAAAATAGCTTTTTTTTTTTTTTCCCCCAAGGCAGAATTGTAGCATAGATGGATTCCACATTTGCAATAAAATAGGAAGAAATTTCAGGTTGAGGAAAAGGATCACAGACCCAGTTATATGTGGGAGGTTTTCTGTTTGCAGAAGAACGGAGGTTGTTTTACTTTATGTGTTCAGCAGAAGTTATAAGAAGTTATAAGTGGGTGTATCTGCTAGATTTCAGTCCATCCTCATTAGCTCTGGCCCATTACAGTCTCAGAAGCGTAAGTCTTGGGAGGATGCTGTGTTTGTGTTTTCTATTGGCCTCTACAGGGTCTCAGGAGTAAAACACTAGCTCAAAAATACGGAATATATGTTGTATTAAACATATTAACAGCAATTTGCACACTACAAGGAAGAGAGATGAAAAGATGTTAATAAGAATTATTTACCTCTGAACAATACACTGCTGCCTTTCTATGGCTAAGCTGGAAAATCGCATGTGTAACTTACTGATTTAAAGGGCTTTAAAATAAGCAAAAAATTCCAGTGATCCTTCCTACTTTCTGTTATTACTGGATGTGTTGCAAACCCAGTGATACTCTGTCTTTTGCAGCTGGAACAAACTCAGATTCCTGCCCCCCCGGCCTGAAAATACAGTTCTTGTTTTCACAACGTTGTCATCTGAATCTACACAATTTTGGGGAAAATAAGCGTATTTCTATTTGTCAAACAGTGCTTTTTAGTGTGAATTTAACTCCACTTCTGAAGAGCCAATAGCATTTGAATGCATTCCAAATTCCATTGTAATTCACGCTTAGAAGCTTAGTCAGGCTGGAAATCTGCAGAATAGCTTTGGGTTACATGAAAACAAACATTACAGTGCTGAACAGGAATCCCTTCTAATCTGTTGGAGACTTTTGCTATTCAATTCCATAGATCTTGAGTCTGACCATTATTTGCTCTCTCTTTGGACAAAAAGTTTCAGGGAACTAATTGCATGTTCACATTTGTATAGTGTTTAATATGTCTCTGCTGTGCAGTTGTAAAGCTAGGCCATGACTCAGCTGTGCCTCAGCATTTTCATAGACTGGATCTTTTTCCCAGTACAGGTAGGCCTCGTATTACACCAGTTTCTGTTACAACAGTATCTGTTTAGAGACTCATAGCTCAAATAAGACATTTGGTCTGAAATTTTTCATAATAGTGAGGAATGATGCTTCATATCAGAGAAAACTCTTTTACTCTGTACGCACCTTTGAATGAATTTTGAATTATCAAAATACTGGAGTTTATATGTGTTTCAGCAAAGACTGGCTAGAGCTTAGCAGCTAAAATTTATACCCACATCAAGACTCAGTTTGTAAAGTAGCTAGTGAGCAATAAATTCACCCCATCTCCTTTTGCATTAGTGTCCTGTGTAATCAGGCCCTGAACCTGCTGTAAATCATGTTGCTTATGAAAAGAGAGGTCAGAAAATGAAAGTGTATTAGGAAAATAAACAAATGAATTGTGATGAAATGTTATATGTCTGTTGGCACAGGACATTTTTTTGCTGGCTGTTGTTACAGCATCAGAAGACCCTTGGAAATCAACACTGAAATCAGACCTGATTCCTGCCTGTATGTTCTTTTATGTTTTGGGCTTGAATAATATCTGTTCATTTTCAAAATGAAAATTGGTTGGTTGATGATTTTCTCAAGGCAGAGTTTTCCTTTCTCACATGGATAAGTAATTAAATTTGTATGTGGTTTCTTTTAAATCTCACTTAGCAACTTTGCATAATTTCTTGTGTTTTGACAAAAGCTACTCGTGGCATAGGGAAAAAAGGGACTAGTATCCATCAAAATAATGGTATCTACCATTTTTTATCATTAAGAGAACAGGCTGATAAGATCTGTCAGTCTTACATCAGATGGTTATGTAGATAAATTGCTGTTGACCTTTTAGCACATTCAGTGATCCATCCTAGTTTTAGGGAAATAGGTAGGTGTAATTTCTTCTTCAAGAAAGATTTATGGTCGCGTAGACGAAGGGCAGGAAAATTGTGAACCAGTCTGCCGCTATTTATTCTTTGGCCAGTTTCCATCCTTAGGCCACTCTATATTGGCTTCATTATACCTGCTACAGCCAGATGTTCATCATAGGATTTATTTTTCCATTGCAGCCTTCCTGAAACTGTGATAATGAGTTTATTGTATTACCTTTATATTTTCAGAACACACAAGAACTTGCAAGTATGTAATTCTGGATGATTTCAGAGGAGTGATTAAATTTACAATTGTGTTTTGGAAGACAGGATCATGAGGTGTTTTTTGTACTGTAATAAGTAAATCTGGGGCACAAATCTTTATTTCCATATCATAACTGCATTGAGAGTGATGTTGGAGATACCATTTAAATCAAAGTAGTGTATAATGCTGAAATTCAAATCTTAGATGTCAGCTATAATGGCAGGCTCTTAGCATTACTTTAAGGATGCTGTGGAAAATTAACCTGTAGGTTGAATTCCTGGATCTACCCCAGTTTTGTATTTTTTTTGACTTTTAATAGTGAAACTATCTATAGCTGCTAAACTGTTATTTCTACGGAAGAAGTAACTCTGCAAGTTCTGTTGCATTTTGTTCCTTTTATTGGCGCACTAGTCACTGAAGCTAGCGTATAGAGAAAGCCACACTTGGCTCATGTACTCATCTGTAACTGGGAAGATAATGAGGTACTTTCAAATGCTTTTCTTTCTTTATCGCTCTTACAAGATGGAAGTTGATCGATAGAGAATTCTATAGCAAGCTGAGCTGGTTTTGTAATTATAATGGCTACCAGTTGAATCAGGTAAAATTAATTCACTCCAATTGCTTATGTATTGTGATTATTTCTAAGAATTCTGCTTCACAAAATGTCTCTTCACATGAATACAATTTAAAGGAAGTATCACAGAGCATTTTGTAGTATAAAATGGGTTTCTTTTGCACGTGGGTGACAGCTAAATGCCATAATGAAACATTCAGTAATTGCCCACAACTGAGGAAACCCTGGTGGTCCCACTGGGATCAGTTACAATGTTTGTGTCATTTGCAGATGAATGGCTGAGTAAGTAGTTAATCGGACATGTGCCCTAACAGTAAGAGACCTCTATCTCTTATAGGTGACTGAGGGCATATAGTGGGCCTTGTCCCACTTGAATAATTCTTCCATTAAAATGACTGTATTACCAATTAGACTCTTCTAAGCTTGTTTTCTTTTACATCAACATCCACTGTGTTTCCCTTGTCTTTAATGACCCTACAATTAGTCTATCCTGTCTTTGATCATGGCTGGCTGGCTAGGGGCGGGGAAGTCAACTGCAGTCACTTACTTGTTGGGTTTACTTGCTGATAATTTCCTTAGATTTATTGTTACTAATTTCTATAGATTTATTTTAAGTTAGAAAATCAGATACAGAGTGCAATGTCAAACCTCTGCCAGAAATTAGGAGAAAAATGGGAAAAAAAGAAAGATGAAGTTGAGTTCATATGAGCTGTAAAAGACAAAATATAAACTGTGACCCTACATAAGCAGCTATTTAATTTTTAAAAAGCTTCTCAACAGAAGTTGCCATTTTAGATTTTGTATTATTTTTGATGCTGCCACATTAATTTCTTTCCCAGACTCTCAGAGGTGCTGAATTAGTTCTGTCTAGCCTACAGAAAATTTAGACAAAGAGAAAGTTACTAATCTGATCATCCATTTAATCACTCCAAAAGGTAGATGATGATGTAGGTATTCAGTGAGTACTTGTGGTGATTCACTTTGCAATTATAGCCTCCTTAGGCTAAGGTACTGGAATATTTGTTTACCTGCAAGCTTTTGTCATGTTTGCTTCTTTCACCTACCCTAAGTACCATTTTAACTGAAATTATAGTTCTTGAATAAAAAAAACTTAAATTTTTATTCTTAAAAACTAACTTTTAAGTTTGCATATTGTTTATTGCCTAAACTATTACAGGGGATACTCAATGGGAGTTGTTTGTAATAGCTGAATAGCTTGCTGAGTTGTGATTTTCTAGGCTTGAATGACTGTTGCTTCAGCAGGTGTATTTCTGTAACACACTTTTTAATTTTAACCCTTTGAGTTAAATTAATAATTTAGATAGTTCATTTGATGTTTTTCTAATAAGTGACTTCCAAACATTCACAAATATACAGACTATGCTGGAGGATGATGCTTTGTTGAAGAAAACCAGTTATGTCTCAAGGGGACAGGGGGCAGAATTTTAATTCTTAAAGACCTAGTCATGAGCCTGAGTATGCCAATCTAACTGAGTTCAGTGAGTCTGGGCTGAACTCTGTCAATCAATTTAATTTTTAAACTTGAGACACAAAGGAATGAAGGCTTCTTCATATTCCACATTGAGCACACTGTATGGATGATCCCACTTGAGGTCTTTCAGGTTTTCAACCCCACCACACCTGGTTACCATTTTGCTTGTGAACTGATGCAGCAGCTTTACTTGGCAAGCACTGTAATGTAGGAAAGCTGAGAGGTAAGTACAATGATTTGGCCTTTTCTCATCTTTTGTGATTCATCTCACCTGCCTCCTCTGTATTACTATGAGGTGCTCAGCAGAGCTGAGGAACTCAGTGTGTTCAATAGGGTAAATCTGACCTGAAATGCTGCCTCGCTGTGTGTCAGAGAGTAAATTGAATGTGGCTAATACTCTTTTCCAAACAGTTCACAGTTCCCTCTGATTTATGAGTGGAGATTTAAAACTATCCAATGAAACATTTCTCCCATGCAGTCTTGGCTTCTGCTGATCCTTCAGAGTCACTTTGCTGAATTCTAACATACTTACATATGAGTTGGGGCAGCATAAGATGCATAAACATTCTGTTGTGAGTGCTTATGATTACCTTACAGAAGACAAAGTATTTTATGTGTGTTCTCCAGGGTTTCTTAAAATGTGCTGATCAGGAAATATGCATGCCTGTAAGCCAGTTCAGTAGAACAAATGTGAAATAAAAACACAATAGAACACAAAGCAGACTTGTTGTAGGACAGGGGCTTTAGAGTTTTCAAAAGCATCTAGAGTATTTTGGAAAACAAATCTCATTGAGAGTCAAAGAGATTTGACTCTTCAGCCATTTTGAAAAACATTCTCCTAAATGAATAAATAGAAGGAAACTACAACAAATCAGTGCATTCACTCCCAGAGAAACAAAGCAAGTTCAGGAAATATATGGGCTTCACACAACAGCAGGCAAAGCACCCTGAAAATTTGCAGATGATGGAAGGAAAAAAACATGACTTTCAAGGTTTTTTTGTTTGGTTTGGTTTTGTCGGGGTTTTTTTTAATACATATTTTTGCTATTTGTTTTTTTACGAATACCTGTCCTAACCAGTGGCTAAAGGTTGGATTGATCCTACGTGTAACTGCTGTGACTTCAGAGGTTCAAATTCTACTGATGTTTTAGGAAAATAGATTTAGGGCTGGCTGGAGTATATAAATCTCTGTTATCCTGCAGCGGATGTTGTCTCCTTCACTGCTGCCTTTCATTTAAAGACTATATAACACTGTATTATATCCAGAACAACTATATGAATTGCGTACTTGGGAAGATGGTGTTTGCATAGGCTGGTGTTTGCCTGCAAGTAGAATCTAACTCTGATCATTTGTAGTCTGATAGGTATGTACCTTAAATCCAAGTGTATAGCATGAAGCCAGAAAGCCCAGTGCAATAGCAGTTCACCATATGCACCAGATACATTTATCAAACATACTTTTTGCTGAGATGATGTTTCTGTTACTGTGTTCAGTGCTGAAGAAATGGTATGCTCATCACTGTGAATTCAAATGCTAATGGCAGTGTAGGTATGGACCTCCTTCCTTTATATATAGTTACTACAGCTGTTAATTCTTCCCCAGTGCAGATAGGTAAACCAATGGAAGTATATTGTACATGTTCTTGGATTATTTTAAAAACAAGCCAGCCATTTTTTATTGTTTTTATTCCAAGAACTGTCTGAAGAAACCTTAGATTTAAAGTATCTTGTTTTCTCTTTCCATGCTTTCTGAACCTGTACAATGTAATTACTTCACATGTTCAAATTTTGTCTCAAGTGCAAGGGGTTTCATTTATTTTTCAATAAAGGGCAAGATTTCTAATGGATAAGTAGGTGAGAAATATGAAAAAAACTGTCATTCTCTCTGCATAGACTGGTGAAAGGCAATGTTTGGACTTATTTTTTGCTGTCTGCACAAACATGTTCTTGTGACTGTTATGGCAAATAACCACAACATGTGAATGATGGTTAGTTTTGTTGGAAGCAAGTCCAGTCAAGATTATACTAAGAATATATAGGTCTCCAGGGTATTATTTTTTTGCATGGGTGTGATGTGGCAGCATATAGGAGATCAAAAAACTGATCATCATGACAGCTATTAGTAAACTTTGAGGCATATTTTATGCTCTTCACTCTTCCTTATTAGTATTTGAATTATTTCTGCTATCTTTTGCTAGAAAGAGGGATTATTTTCTCTAGTGCTCCGATACATTCATAATTATTGAGATCATGTAATAGAAAAATAAATAAGCACACTCTCCAGTTAAATTAAGTTAGACACCCCCCCGCAGTCCCTGAATCCTAAATGTCTACAGAGCCAGATGAAGAAGGTACCGTAAAGCAGAAGACACGTCCTTTCACCATTCCAGTCAGTAAGCTAGTAAAAGATATATCATATAGAACAGACCACTCATTTTAGCAGCAACAACAAACGAAAAGGAATATTTTTAATAAATTTGAAGTATCCTATTCCTTACTTCCAGAATAAATAAAACTAATAGAATTGATTCCAAGCCCAGCAAAGCTAGCAGTGTGCTGAATGGGGAGCTCTGACACTGCGCAGCCCTCCCACACTGAAGAATAAAAGACAATGACAGAAATGGAACAGGGTTACTTCTTATGTACTTGTTGGTACTTTCCCAGGCATTTACTGCCGAAAAAGCTATCCACTTCCTTTTGCATTTTAAGACAGGGTACCTGGCTGTAAAACATGAAATCAAATAGGGCAACTGCTGTCAGAGACCAGTGATAATGGGAAGAAAGGTATTTTTTATAAAAATCATAAAAAGAGAAGGGGAAGGCACTTTTAACTCTTAACATGGGGAAATTGTAGCAAGGCAGTTCTTTAAGGCAAGTTATAGTTACATTAGCCTGGAACTGGGATGTTCTGAGGCCTGGAGTTTGTAGAAGGTCTGTAGGAATTACAGGAATTGCAACAAGAAAAATGGAGGGGAAAAAGGCAGAGGTGTAAATACATCATATCACCTATCTGAGGGAGAAAGCCGAGAAAAGGTGAATGTTTTTCGTGAGAGATAGACTAGGACTGGACTGAAGACTTTCAGTCTGTTTGGCTCAAAGGGCTCTTTTCAGTCTGAGTGAGTGAATAAAGGACTTGAGGGAGGGCATGATGTCCTGGTTTGAGGGGTTGGTTATGAACCTTTAGAAGGTGAAGAGACAACAGGAACAGAGATAGTCAGCTGGGAAAAATTAGTTTCTGTTTTGCAGTCTATGAGCTTCCCTTGTAACTGGGAGAAAAAACATAGCAGTTCCTGTGCTAACTCAGAAAAGATGGGATTTGTAGTTTGGGAAAAAAGAAAACTGGTCAAAAAGCTGATTAAAGCCACAGCACTGAGCCACTTGACTATCACAGAAGTCACTCTGTATATTCTCCACAATTTTTGTTCTATCTAAACTTTTACTATGCAAGAAAAAAGTTTCTTTAGGACCTGCAGAAGTGTAAGTCTGTGAACTTTCAGTTTTCTACACTAAGACACTTAACAAGGGAAAGAAGACCAAGGGAAATGACTGATTTTTACAGTACTGGGGACAGACACGTAGAGAAGTAAAACTCTGCATATGCATGTGGCTGCCTAATTCCAGTGTAATATAAATCTGAAATATAGCTTTTCACTAAGAAGATGGACAGCTTTGCCTATGTGAGAGGGAAAGGCTTAAAAATGTGTTCCGGACAATTGGTAGTACTGTGTCTTGAAGTGAGCTGTTTGTGAATGTGATAAGAGACAGCAGAGGCATTAGCAGCACAAACCACCCTGCCTACATTTACCAGTATGCCCTTACCTTGCTGTAGAAAGTGACAACCTGCCTGGAGGCATGACAGCAGGGAGTCTCCAGTTCACTCTGCCACTGGCAGCTTGTCTGAGACTGCCAGAAAGATGCTAACTAGTGCCAGCTGCTAGTTCTGAGAAGCTCTTCAGATCAGGCACCCTACAGCCAACATAAGGGGGCTGCTTTACTTTCACAGTAGTAGTTGTCAGTATATTTTCATTCATGTAGAGGGGATAAAACTCCATTAGTTATGCCAATAAAAAAGGGTGCAAGGAGTTACTTACCTAAAATTCAAAAGGAAGATTATCTGAATTATTGTCTGATAATGGAGGCACATTGAATTAAAGACAAGGGTACATGCCTGTGTGTGCCAGACCTTTGACTTTCTAATCCTGCCCAATTGCTGCAGTCAAGATCATTGAGATTATTTTTGTGAGCTATTGCTCAGTATAAAGCAAAATAAATCAACCATAGTTTGTGGAATTAGATCAGCCCTGTCCTGAGGCATCAAGGACAAACTACAAAGCTTCTGGCAAAAACAGAGGAAATATAACCAGCTTGTCCTCCTTAAATCTAAGTGAGGAAAATGCATCTGATGTAACTATAAAATAAGAAGTGACTTGTTTCAAGAGGAAAAAAGCACCAATGTATCATTCTGGAGCTATGTTGTTGGTTTTTGGGGGGTTTTTTGTGTGGTTTTTTGTTTTGTTTTTTTTTTTTCTGTGCAGAATTGCTGTGGGGATCATGATGATCAGGGATAGAGAAAGACTATTGAGTCCATTCCCCTGTGCTCATGGACATAATCCCCTGATGCAAATACATGGTTTATTACGCTTGCAATGTACTTGCTATGAGAATCAGACCCCTAATAACATCATCCCTGGAGCTCTGGAGGAATAATGCTTCTTCTCTTTACAAGTGTGCTGTGGATGGTTGTGCACCAATGCTGTACACTGGTAAAAGGAGTAGACCATGGAAGTAAATCCAGAGCAGTAAGAAAGGCCATTTGAAAGAAGCCATGAGTGTTCAAGGTGTCTACAGGCATTAAGTGCTTTTCAGATAGGTCAGTATTTGATGAGAAAACTGAGATATGTTGGTTTCTGACATGCTTAAATTCTTCCAGTAGATCTTGAATTTCAGATCCCATCCTTGTGCACTTCAGCCTAGAGGGTAAAGCTGAGTTGAATGCGACAGAAAGAAGTGTGAGCAGAAGGTAAAAAATTCTGCTGCTATTTGAATCTCCATCAAATGGCTCAGTAAAAGACCAAAAGATTAGTTCTAGCAGCCCAGAGTGAGTGCAGGGAAGCAACTTACAGAGCTGGGTAGCTTTATTGTATTTATTATGGAATATAATTCAGTAAAACCTTTGCTGAGTTCTCTGTCTTCCTTTCTTCTCTGTGGGATGTGGCTTTTGGTCTACAGCTTAGCTGCTAACAGCAGAGTTGGAAACACAACACATCTCTGCTTTTATCTGTCCCAGAATTTCCTCCCTCTTCACCCTACTCCAGGCTTTTGCAACTGCTGTGACTACCACATCTGTACCAGTAGGTACAATCGTAGGAGCACTAGGATACATAAAGTGATGGGTTTAAGCTACTGTGTTTGTATATTGCAGTGCACATCGAGGGCCTAAGCTCCAAAACTTGGAGACAGCACAACTGCATAAATATCTAACTTGCTTCACAAGAATGAGCTTGTGATACATGCTTCATTTTTAACTGAGCTGATGTTTCTTATCACGAGAGATTCGATTCATCACAATGAAATTAGTTCATCCTTCACTTGCCTGCCATCCTCAGAGCTGCTTCACTATTTTTCCATTGTAGGAGATGTGTCTTCACAAGTATTTTTGTTCACTGCCTCTTGCTTTACAAGCTTTACAAGCTCAGTGTAGTATAGGACAATACAGGAGAGACGCCCTGAAATTGGGGCTATTGGTTTTTCTAGAATCTTGGTTGAGGTTTCTGGAAGTTGTAACTCACTCAGGGTTTTGGTTTGATCTGCTGCCAGCATCCATAATTCAAGGAAGAAAACTCTAACCCTCAGAAAACAGTTGCTGGTGAGGATGTTAAGTTGGTTATTAAAAAATGAAGACAATCACCAATGATTTTTAAAAATATTCTTTAGTTTAAAGCCTTCTGCTAATCACTCACCGGTGTATATAACCCTCTAACTCTGTACTTGTGTTATACTCTAAAGTTTTATAATCCAGGTGTCTGTAGGCTACTGGAACTTGTGCAGTGGAGATTCATTAGAGAAAATGCATCATTGTTTCTGAAAGCCCATCCTTGAAGTACATCATCCCCTTACACAAAGTAACCTGTTTATTTTTAAATTGCTGTTCTCCGGCTTATAGCACCACCTACAAGTTACTTTCGAATTGCAGATGCAGGTTGATCTTTGCATGTTTGTGTACTCTCTTCCATGGTGTAGCCACAATTGCCCACTCTTCTGTGCTTCGTGAAAGCATCAGTGACTTCAGCCGTAGCAATTCACTGCTTTTAAGGATACTGTGGCTCTGTGATTTTGTCTGTGTCTTGGCAATCACTGAACTTCATCCAGTTCTGAAGGTCAGTTCAGGCCCCTGTATCACATTTATTTCTCAGCTCTGTATTTTTACTAATGAGGGAGGTGCCATGAAGGAAGTCTTCATTGGCACTAAGTGCAGTCCATATGCCAAAACTTGTAAACATGTAAAAGGCAGGGATGGAAGATCAGGTCCAAAGACAGTCACTACAGGCAACCAAAAGAAATCTTATTGTTTCTTCATCAGGTGGAGCTTCATGCTAAAACATTGAGGTTTTTTACTTCCAGCTCAAGGTCTTGTCAATTGAATGAGTT
The DNA here is from genome assembly GCA_009867235.2 of Psittacus erithacus. Taxonomy (NCBI): domain Eukaryota; kingdom Metazoa; phylum Chordata; class Aves; order Psittaciformes; family Psittacidae; genus Psittacus; species Psittacus erithacus. The sequence continues at coordinate 6,170 of WYDI02015730.1, read as the reverse complement.
TGATTACTTAGGTCTCGCAAGAGTGAAATTATTTGCACTCTGACAGAGAAACTCTTCATCAGGGACTGTAGTGATAGGACAAGGGATAATGGGTTTAAACTTAAACAAGGGAAGTTTAGGTTAAATACAAGGAAGAAGTTCTTTACTGTGAGGGTGGTGAGGCACTGGAACAGGTTGTCGAGAGACATGGTAAATGCTCCATCCTCAGCAGTGTTCAAGGCCAGGTTGGACAGAGCCTTGGGTGACATGGTTTAGTGCAAGGTGTCCCCCATGGCAGGGGGTTGGAACTGGATGATCTTAAAACCCTTTCCAGCCCAAACCATTCTATGATTCTGTCGTTCTATGACAAGAGGTAATGGCCTCAAGCTGTGCCCGGGCAGGTTTAGACTGAATACTAAGAAAAACTTCTTCATCAGAAGGGTAGTCAGGCATTGGAACAGGCTGCCCATGGCAGTGGTGGAGTCACTGTCCCTGGGAGTGTTCAAAAACCATGTATATGAGGCCCTTAGTGACATGGTTTAATGGTGGACTTGGCATTCCTGGGGTAACATTTGGACTCGATGATTTTAAAGGTCTTTTCCCACCTACTTGATACTATGGTAACTGAACTGCATGTCCCAAATATCAGTAAATTATTGCAATGGCTGTAATGGCTTTGGTGGAGTTTTTTCTTCCCTGTCTTTTTCAGAGCACAATATTCCTCTTGTACTTTCATGGCACTATGCGCAGTTCAGGAAATGTTTATCTGTAGCTCTACTGTCAGTTAATCCCTCTCCCAGTGTAGCTGACAAAGTTTTACAATGGTGAAAATTGTGACGGTACCCTTTATTCTCTCATTTCTGATAAAAAAAGGATAGTATTTGTACTCACAAAAATAAAAGGCACTTACCAATATGGACGCACTTTACAGCTATTGAAACAGCTCACACACTGCTGTTGCAGCTGCTGTAACAATAAAGATAGAGCCTGGGTTCATATAGATTCTTTTTGCTGTTGTTAAGCAGAAGAGGGAGGAGATTGTTCCATTTGAGGAAAGTATTGTTTAAATTGAAAAACTTTCAGTAAACCCCTCAGTTAAACTTATTTATCCCCTAGTTAAACCTAAATTTATCCAATTTGAGCTTTATTTGTGGCTTGTTTAATGTATATTCATCTAAAACTTCTTCCACATTACCCATAATACAGTCCCATTCACACTGATTTGATATGGCTGACAAGGCTATGAGTCAAAGAAAATACCTGGTGTGAATATTCCCAGAAAAGTATAGGCAAAATAAAAAACAAAAATAAAAGAGTATTCCTAGCAAGAATGCCCATACATTTTCCATGTAAAAGGCATCCTTAATTTCCCAAGTGCGTTTCTGTTAGCAATGGGTAGTTTATCAAAAGGTCTTTTCTGCTTGGGAGTAGTCCTACTTCAACACATAGACATGAACTTCCTGAGAGTTACTGACTTCTGTTAAACTTGAAAAGCACCAGATTTTGTTGAGCTGCAGTTCTACAGGCACTTTTATTTTATTTTATTTCTCCTTCCCTAATTTAATTTTTTTTCAATTGCCAAATACTTTTGCATGAAGACAGGATTCAGTATTTGAAAATTCATAGCCTCCTGCTGCTTCTTCCCTCAGTGAAGTTATAGTCAACTTGTGACATCAGAGATTGCTGATGTAGAGGTGGTTACATCATAAGGATGTGGGTTTGGGTCAGGAGAATAAGCAGTAGGAGCAGAAGAAATGTTAATTATACAGGTTTCATATTAGCTACTGTAGTAATACAGCTGAAAACACACCTTGTAGTCTCAGGAGAGAGGTAAAATTTTTTCTAAACTGGGAGTAGCTCTAAAGTTTTGCTTGTCATGTCAGGTGCTCTTTTGGATTCTGTTAATTTGACAACCAGGCTGCCAACTGGTAGAGAAAGAAAAAGTATTTGTTTTAGTAGTGTGTAGTGTGGATTTTAATGAACTTTTTATTATGTTACATGTAAGGGAGAGGTAGATTTTTGCAACATGGTAACAGACAAGAACTCTAGTCCAGTAATTTTAACAAAATCTGTTACCTGAGGACAGTGCTTTAGATGCCTGTTGAAACAGCTGCTATAATTACTTAATTCTTTCTTTTAGCAAGATACCTTGGTGTCATGGAGAAAAGAGGGAAGGCCAAATGATAGCAGAATACCGGCTGTGGAAGTCAAGAAAATCAAATGAGGGCTTTAATTTGGGGATTTAAGCTGCTGGCAAAGCTTTCTGCAGACCCTCTGCTGAATCAGTCATGTCAGGAGGAAGTCTTGTGCTCTTCTTGCACACATGACAATTTGTTTGAACAGAACATGTTTTTCTGTGAAGACATCCTCCTTCCCTTCCCCCTCTCCTTACTCATTTCAAAAAGAGCAATGGAAGTAGTATTCTGAGGCCTTATTTAGCCCAGCATCTCTGCCTAATTAGCAAATGTCCTGCATCACTGATTTTAAGAATTTATGTGACCATAGTTCTCTAACTAGTTACAACATACTGACTCCATCTTGAACAGTGTTAATTTCCAGTTATGAGTGAATAATATGTAGAAATGCTAACAAGAAAGATTTGCTTAAACTCTTCTCAAAATGCTCTTTAAATGAGAGCTCAGTGTTACACATTTTGTCCCACCCAATCCCTGGTATTGCTGGTATTGATCTATTCATACTACTTAATCTGAATTACTGCTTGTGCACCTTGCACAGACATTGTGTTCCCAGCAGAGTTCTTGAGTTAGGGTATGTAGACCTGAGCATAGCAGATGGGAGCCTTTGTTAGCAGGTTATGCAAGTCCAGTTAACGTGGATCCTAATTCAGCAAGCACCTTTGTCTCCTTGACGGGGGAGTTTTCCCGTCAAGGGTAAAATGTGTAAAATGTGGGTAGAATAAATCCACCTGTAAAGTGAGGAGAGCAAAGGTAATAAATACTTCAGCACATAGGAACACCATCTACTGAAGCCTCCTTCCTTCATTTCCTTCATTCTCTGGGAAGAGTAAAGCTTGTAGGGAAGGTGGATTTCTGAATCTTGTCAGTCACCGACCTCATGCCTGTGTCACTCCCCTGGTCCTTATGCTGCTTTCTATGAATCTTCTGATAAATGCAACCTTCCAGTTGACTTTTTGTGTGCTCTTCTAGAGAAACTGTATGTATCGATTACAAATACCCTCTCCTAATATTTCCTTTTATTAGTGTCATGGGTTCAGCAGTAGCAGTCATTTTTACTCCTTCTTAGTGGCTGGTGCAGCACTGTGTTTCTAACTTTCAGCCTGAGAACAGTACTGATAATACCAATGTTTGT
>WYDI02015722.1:2969-26808 GCA_009867235.2 Psittacus erithacus | reverse complement strand
TCAGCACCCTCACAGGGAAGAGCTTCTGTCTAAGAGCTCATCTCAGTCTCCCCTCTGGCAGGTTAAAGCCATTCCCCTTGGCCTGTCCCTACAGGCCCTTGCCCAAAGCCCCTCTCCAGGTTGCCTGCAGCTCCTTTAGGCACTGGAGCTGCTCTAAGGTCTCCCCTTCAGGAGCCTTCTCTTCTCCAGGCTGAACCCAGCCCACCTCTCTCAGCCTGGCTCCATGGCAGACCCGCTCCAACCCTCGCAGCGCACCCGTAACCCCAAACCTCACCCTCTCCGCGCCGCCGCGCCCGCGTCGCTCGCCCGCGCTGCCGCCCTTTTATAGCCGCCCGGAAGGGGGCGTGCCCGCCAGCGCCCACACCCGCGCGGCCCCCAGCCAATAGTCAGCCTTAACCCCGCCCCTCTCTACCCGCGCCCGCCCCACCCAATGGGGAGCCGCCTCCGCCTTCGGCTGTCCAATGAGGAGCCGCCCTGCTGGGCATGCGCGGCTGGGGCCGCGTTCTCCGAAGAACGCGCCTTTCCGAGAAATCAGCTGAGGGAAGGGGGCGTGGCCTAGGTGGGCGGGTCTTGTAGGGAAGGGGCGTGGTCATGAAAGGGGCGGGGCCTCCAGGTGGGTGCCCGGGGTTCGGCGTGTGCCTACTGTCTGGGCCGCAGGCGCAGACCCGGACCCGCCGGACCCCACTGATCCCTTCCCAGTCTCAGAACAGTTCCAGATCAGTCTCCACAGCCCCTGACTGAGCCATCCCTGGCCCCAGGCTGGTCCTTCCCCAGTCACAGGCCAGTCTCCGGTCCACTCACTCCCAGTCCGGCACCAGTTTCCCCAGCCTCAGAGTTCCCAACCAGCCTCCCCAGTCCCAGACCAGTCCATCCCCAGTCTCAGCTCAGTCCATCCCCAGTCCCAGATCAGTCCATCCCCAGTCCCAGATCAGTCCATTCTCAGCCCAAGTTCAGTCCATCCCAGTTGCAGACTAGTCTCCCAGTGCCCAATCATTCCATCCCTAGTCCTCAACTGATTCATCCGCAGTCCTAGACCTGTCTCCCCAGCCCCAGAGCAGACTATCCCCAGTCCTAGACCAGTCTCCCCAATCCCAGACCAGTCTCCCCGTCCCCAATTGATCCATCCGCAGTCCCAGATCAATCCATTCCCAGTCCCCAACTCATTAACCCCCAATCCCAGACAAGTCTCCCCACTCCCTGATCAATCCACCCCCCAGTCTTGTAGTAGTCTCCCCAGCCCCTCATCAGTCCATACCCCAGCAATCCCCAGTTCCCTCCTGGATCAGCCCCAGGTCCTGCAAAAGCTCCAGGTCCAGATCAGTCCCTCCCTCACCGCTCCAGCTAGGATCAGAGCCCTGGCAGAGCCTGGCAGCCCCAGGCCATCCCCATCATACCCAGCCGGGGCTGCTGGCTGTGATGGAGCATAAAGGATCCTCTGCAGCCTGACCTCAGAGGGGTTTTTTTTGGGATTACCAGATTACACACACATTTCTTGGAAGAAAACCATAATTACTCCCATGTGAGTAATAGAGAGAAATGGGAAATGTATGGAGCTGAACAGCTGCTACAATAAAAATAACGATCTGAGGTACACAACCTTTACTGTCGCTCCTAACAAATAACATCTGTAATAACCCTTGTTTTTAAACACTCGACTGACCCTAATCAGATCCCACACCCCACACACCCCCCCACCAGGAGATTTGAAGGGAGCCAAATTGCAATCAGACATGGTTGGGAGGGTTATTTTTGGGGGGTGTTTCCACTGAGAAACAAGTTCAGCTTTGCAGGGGTCGCTGCATCTCTGCTCCCCATGGCACCAGTTCTATACTGGACAGAGACACCTCCAGTTAAAAACGGTTTATTTTGTAAAAGTTGTGAGAAATCTAGGATATTTCCAAGGGGAATTGTATATTCCAGCCTCTCCATCCCTTTGTCCCATCAGAAGCACATTGACTAAATGGGATGCTGCTGCCAACGGGGTGATTCCATCACCTTTGCCTTCATTTTGGCTTCACAACTTCATGGAAAAGCAAAATCTCCGTTCTCTGGGGTGAGAGGAGTCACAATGGGAGGAGGATAAAGCAACAACCCCCTTAAAATGAGGGTTTTGGCCTCTCCTGGTGCCTGGAATGGAGCTGGATAGCAAAGGAAAAAGTAAAACGCCCTGGGGCAGGAGGCAGAGCAGGGAATTTCTTGTAAACCACCTCCCTGTGTGTGAGCAGCTTCATGGGAAGCTCATTTACACTTGAGCAAAGCCGTTTCCCCTGCATCAGAGGCACCTGGCAAAGAGAAATCAGTGGGGTTTACCTCCTTTGGGGCTTGCCTTTCGGTGCCAAAAGCCCTAAACCACAGGTCCCACTGATGTAGGCCAGAGTGTAAAAATTCCTGGGAAACCCTCGAAATTCAGGGGAAATTTCGTTTAGGAGATGCAGTTTGGGCAATAAGTGCTGTCGTGATGTGGGCATGGGTGATGCTGCAGCTTACGGGGAGCATCCCTTGTGATTCCCAAAATCAAGGCATTTTCCCAGGGGTAACAGTTGCTTTGGGGCTGCAGTTCCTTTGGGAATCTTTGAGCCCCAGGATAGCCAATGGTGGGATGGGAAGGGTGAGGTGACAGGGCAGCAGCTCTGTATGGAGGTTATCACACCTACTGTGAATCTAATCCCTGCTTATCACAGATCTCCAATGACTTCCTATTTACATCAGAAACCAACTTTCTTCTCTTTTCGCCTTTTTTTTCCCCTATGTGCAAGTTCCATTTTTCTGCTTCCTAAAATGATAACAGGCATTAAATCCAATATTGACCCAGTTTGCTCAACTTCCCTTTAGTCCCCTCCACCAACAGTGTTTATCTGTTCATGGTCCTTGATCACATTAATTGCTTTGCTTTCCCATGTGTGCTGCAGGCTCAATCCACTGTATTTTTCCATGCAGAACTGCATCCAAAGGGACCCTTTCTCAACCTAAAAAGGCAGGGAATAGCCTCCATATTCTTTTTTTTTCCTGGAATCCTCTGCAATGTCTAAATACCGAGTCCTTAAAACATTTAATTTTGCTGTTGCTTCTCATCAAGAAAATAGGAAACTGGACATAGCAGCATGGCCATGTCAGTCCATCTCTCCATTCCCACCAGAAGCACTACAAATCAAGGCTAACCATCCTTACGGATTTAATCATTCTTCCCTTTATTAGGAGCTGGTCAAGTCACCCTCAGCACTCTCATACCTAAGTACCCAGAAACTGAGGGAATTCCTGGAAATACTTTAAATGCTATTCTTCTTTTTCCTCAGAATGGATATTTCTGAGAAGCCAAGCAAGGTATTTATAGTAAAAGGTGAAGAAGAGTTAAAGGTTTAAATGTAGAAAGGCTGCATCTATGGATTAGAACCCTCCTTGCACGGTAGATATGAAGACCTCGGCAAAGGAAGCCCATGGTTTGGAAAATGATGAGTTTGGGATGAAAAAGGGACAAAGTCACAGTCTTCCAATATTAAAAAGGCTGTTAGATAGGGACAGCATTATATTGGGCTGGGGGTCAACTGAACCCAACCGAGCAACCGGCTTCTTTTGCAACCAGGGACATTCAGACTGGGCAGCAGGGGAAGCCCAAACCTGCTCTGGCTGCAGGGATGGAGGCAGTGGGGACCGGTGGCCTCCAGCGCCACTGGATTTCCCCTTTCACTGGGGAGGTGGGTTCAGAAAGATGCCAGATGGACACATGCCAAGGACAGGCTAGACCAGGAGGGACATCAACAGCACAAAGAACCTCCAGCCCATTATCCACATGCCCTGGGTGACAACCAGGGCTCAGCAGCGCTTCCACATCCCAGCACTCATCCCTCCCAGGGCTGCATCAGCTCCCAGCTCCTCTGCAAAGCAGAATACAAGGTGATCTATTCTATGATTCTATTACCTCTCCCCATCTCATCCCACCCTGGCTTTCCAAGGTCTGCATTGGCATCCCTGTGCGTTGCTGAAGGAGCCCTGTGTACCATGCTGCTGGAGAGAGATGGAGTTTGCTGCTGCTCTGAGTGATGGGAAAGGGGCTGCGATCCACTGGGAATGGGGGAACGGGTCAGAGCAAGACACTGTCATTAATTTACTGCCTTGCCACAGGGTACACATAGAGCTGGCAGCCAAGGGGATGGTCTGTGAGTCCTGACCCCCTGCTCCCACCCTCAAACTACAGCTGAGGTCTGTGCTGGCTGTTTTCCGCCCTTGACATGAGCCCCCAGAGGCACTTGGCAAAGGGAAGACTGGGTTTTCCAAGCCCCGGGGCCAACATCTGCCTTGGAGCAGCCAGATGCTTATCTGTTCATCCATCTGCTTCTGCTGGTGCCACCTGCATGGTAGGGGAGGGGGTAGGTGGGAGCTGGAGAGTGAAGGCAGGAGCAATCCCTGCTCCCCAGCTGCTGCTCCTTGTGCCTCTGATCCTCCTGGCCCAGCAAGCTCTGCAGCTCCTCCTGGTCCTTAAATGGGCTCCTGCCATAGTCACGGCGGATCCAAGCACGGTACTGCCAGGAAAAAAAACAAAAGAAGTTATTAGAGCCATTGAGGGATGAGACACCCCCAGACTGAGAGATGGGGCTTGCAATAGCAATGCCTACAGCATCCCAGCCACGGCCCCTGTGAGGCCAGGGCATCCCCAGGCACAACCAGCAAGCAGAAAGGCCCTGGTTTCTCAGAAGCTCACACACCACAAGCACACTGTATAAGATGCAATAGTTCCCCCCTCAATGAGTGCTTCCCGCATCCCTAGCCCGGCACAAGCAGACCCAGGAAGCTGGCAGCATCCTCACGCTGGCTGCAGCTTTATTTACTTTATATTGCCAAGAAGCTGCTGCTGTTCCTTTGTGTGCCTGAATTCCTGTAAGGAAAGCTTACAGGAACAGCCTCCACAGGCTGGACTTGCTGCTACAAGCTGCACGGCCAAGTCAGCTCCTGCATGCAGAGGCATGTTTGTCTGCAGAGCGCCTTGCTCCCTGCATTGGTTAAGGGGTGCCTGCTGTCCTCCCTTTATCCCTGCATCCAGCTGCAAAGGCTGCAGGAGCATCCCAGTGGCTGGGAATGAGCTGGCAGCAGGATGAGGTGCAGAGGTGGCTGAGAAGTGGGTGATGATCTGTGAAAATGCTTCCTGCTCCTGAGGGGATGTGGAACAATCCAATGGGCTCAGATTGCATCACATGGGAGCATGGGCAGGAATGGGCAGCTCTGCGGGACCCCACCAGGGCTTTGCCATCTTCCTAAGGAGCTGGGAATCAGCTTCTTCAGTGAACAGGAGTTACTGGGATGAGTGGCATGAGTGTATCCAGAAAACCCCTTAAGGATGGAGGACATGGAATTGGGAATGTGAAAACTGTGGATGCAAAGGGTCAAGAGAGGGACCAACCCTTGGAGCCAGGGTAGCACTGGGACAGGCACAGGGGAACCAGAGGGAGGGCGCAGGCAGATCCGTGAGCCTCAGCACCCACAGGGTGAGATGTCTCTGCTGTGATTCCAGCTTCCCAGGGTGCCATGGGAGCATCCCATGGCCAGGAGCCATGGAGCTCATGGCAAAGGTGTGGGATGCAGGAGCATGGGATGGCCAGTTCAGCCCCATCCTGCCAGCACTGCTGCAGACACAGGGACCATGAGCTGAGACTGACCCTGGTATCATCCCCACCTCCTGCAGCCAGGGGAAGTCAGCTCAGACAGAGGGGATTTCCACCAGGAATGTCTGGATTTCCTAAAGCCACTCCCTCGGATAGTGGGATTCACCACGGCTGCTACACACTTGCCTCCTGCAAGCAGACAGACCCCTTGTTTGAGTGGACCCCAAGAACCTGACCTGATTTCTTTCGAAAGTGAGTCCCAAAGGATTTGGGACAGGATTTGAAACATTCCTCCCATGCAAACCATCCAGAGGGATGAAGCTCCATGGGGAGACCAGCCTGGCCATGGTGTGCCAGCGCCACAGGGGACAGGCGCATCACCCAAATGCCTATCTGCGCCCTCTCTCACATTCATGCTGTCTGACTCTGTGCTCACTTACTTCCTTTCCTAACCTTACCCATCATGGTGCTGCTGTTCTTGGTCTCTTCCTTCCTTCTTCATCCATTGCGATAAGCACCATTTGCCAGCTTGAAACCACAACTGCATGCTCCATGCACACTTTCCGGCCAGCCCCAGAGAGCATCTTCCCCATTTCTACTTCCCAGGGTCCCTTCTGAGGTCCCTGCTCTGGATCAAGGAAACTGAGGCACTGAGGGTTGCTTGTCCACAGCCCTATGGACAGGTTCCCATGAGGATTCACCTACTCCTCACAGGTTTTGACCAACAAAAAACAAGGCTTTTCCTCCTGAGCAGCCTGCCCAGCCCTTATCCATGACTGCCCCCATGCACTGTGTTTCCAAATTGATGCCTGCTGGGATGGCAGCTGGGTTAAATGCGGAAATTCAACCTCTTTTCTATCCTCATCAAGATCTGAAGCTCTGGTCAGGATATCCTTGCTCTTGCATCCTATCTACACACAGAAAACAGCCCCAAAGCCACAGCAACAAGGTGCTACCTCCGACAGCCAACACAAGCAAGCCAAATGCTGCTTGGCATGAAGAAAGGGGCAGGACCCATGAGGCATCAGGTACTATGGGCTCCTGGCCATGCAAGTGAATGGCTACAGCATCTGCCACCCCATGGGATCCTCAGCATCAGCCTCGGCTGATCTTTCTCTTGCAAAGTTAAAGGATGCAGGCATGAGCTGGGAGCAGCTGGAGCACCCATCCTGGCTCTTCCCCTTCTCCAAATGCAGCTGAAGGTAATCAACACTCCCTGCTCCAGCATCCAGCAGCAGCAACATCCCCCCTGCCCAAGGCCATCACAGCTTCCCTCCCAGTGCTGGGACCACAGGGAATTCATGGTGTTTCAAGGAAAAGGCAGCTCTTACTAAATCCCATGCGAGCACACAGCCAAGTGCCTCAACCCTTGGCTCTGCCTTTGGTGTCTTCAGGGAAACACTCGCAAAGCTCTGGGCAAAACCTCGAGGAGATGAAAAAGCAGCATCCAAGGGAAAAGGAGGGAAATCTGGTGCCTGCTGAGCCCAGCCTGGACTTTGGGGAGCAGGAGACAGCGAACCCCATGTCACAGCCTATGCTGGGACACAGGCAGAGCGTGGGAAGGGCTGGGGACCGGGCAGGGGAAGCCCCATAGGGAATCTCCGGCACTGTGGGTGTTTTGTAACCCTTTGGACCATTCTCTGCCCTCCTCCACGGGTGTTTTTGCAAGCCAGCAATAACGAGTCATGGCTGTGTCCCGCACGTGACAGCGCCAAGGGAATGGGTGACATTTGTGACCATGCCACGTGCTGTCCCTGCCTATAACCTGTGGGGAGAGAAACCCCCTTGATCCACTCGGAGTAGCCAGAGAGACCATGGGGACACTGTGGATGCTCATGGCTGCTGTGGATGGGGTAGGCTTTGACTACAGCGATGGGAGCCAGTCCAGGGTTGATGTGGGCTGTGAGATGTCAGGTTGTGGGTTAATCTGTCCTTGCAGAAGTCCATCATGTATGGTTTTGGACCCTGCTCCTCAGCAGAACCTGAGGCTGAAGAGAGGAACAGGGTCCAGTGTGGGAGCTCTGCTTTTAAGTGCCTTTCCCTTTGCTTTCAATGGCTTTCCAGTTCAACAGTGCATCCCTGAGCTCTGCAGTCAGTGCTGTTGTGGTTAAACATGCCACTGCCACTCTCAGCTGCCAGCATCAGGCTCAGCCCAGCTACCTTATCCCTCCCTCACACTAGATGGGGATGCATCCAACCAGGGCTCCTGCTCTTCTAAAACCTGCTGCTCCTCACCATTTGGTTGAGCAAAAATGACAACTTCTCCATTAATACTCACTCCTGTCTCTCACCTGCTCTAAAAGCAGTGGATTTGGTGTCAGGGGAAGCCCAAGCACACCAATCGCATCCTGAATCCACTCACAAGAGCGCCTCTCCCTCTCCTTTCCCCCTTTCCCACCTCCCACTGTGCTGCATTGCAGGGAACCAGCCCAGCATCCTTTCCATGGTTCCCAAGGGACATGCTGCTCACCCGTCCCTCCTGCTGCATCCTAACTGAGCCCTCAAGAAAAGCACTGGGGGTTAAAGAGCTTTTTTAAGCGGATTCACGCAATGTCTAGGCACTTTCTTATTTTCAAGGGCTTTTTGTTGTTTTTGCATGCAAAACCCCAAAATCCCCAGGTAATAAAAAGCACACACAAAGGCCAGCTTGGGCAAGCAGTGGCCCTGCATAGAGATGCATGCAAAAGAGCCATCCCTGCTTGCAAACCTTGCAGACAGGAGTATAAGGGGACACTGCAGGCACATGCATAATGGGACACGGATGCGGGATGTACCTCCTGCAGCAAGGTCACCTCGTACTCCTGCAGCTGCTGCTGGAAGCCAAAGTTGGGGCTCACATAGGACCTCACAGCCCTGGTAGCAGCCAGGCAGCGCTCCCAGCCCAGCTCGGTCACCGTCATAAGATAAGCCACCAGGACAGTGGTGCTGCGGGATACCCCAGCCAGGCTGGCATGGAGAAAGGGAGCAGCGTCAGCGAGAGGTGTTCTCGTCATAACAAGGAACACACATCACTTGGGATGCATAGAGATGCACACAACATAGGGATGCAGCTCCCTATGGACACCCTGTCTCAATGGGATGCTAGCAGGGCTATGGTGGGGGTAAGGAGCTGCATGGGCATAGAGTGCTGCTGGTGGCTATGGGTAGATGGATTCCTCCATCCCACCTGTTTGGATGCTCAGGTTTTCTGTGCATGGAGCACACATCTCTCCCTACAACTATCTGAAAAGAGGGTTGTAGTGAGGTAGGGTTGGTCTCTTCTCTCAGGTGGGTGATAGGACAAGAGGAAACGGCCTTAAACTGTGCCAGAGAAGGTTTAGATTGGATATTAACCCTCTTATCTAATATCTCTCCAATCTAATCGGAGTCGAATATAAGCCAAACTTTTCCACCAGCTCATCCTGTTTCTGCTATCCAAGCACCATAGTGGGGATGGCAAAGCAAATTCTCACTTTCACATTGAAAGTAAGTATGGCTTGCTGTCTCCTTGTTAAATATAGGCTGTAACTGCAAGAGGCAGCTGACATAGGAATAATCTCTTCACAGAGAGGGTGGTCAGGCACTGGAACAGGCATCCTAAGGCATTGGTGGTGTCACCATACTGGAAGTGTTCACGTACATGTAGATGAGGGCCTCAGTGCCTTGGGTTAGTGGTGGCCTGGGCATTGTCAGGGTAAAGGTTGGATTCGGTGATCTTGAAGGTCTTTTCCAACCCGGCTGATTCCATGATTCTATGATCCCCATGGATCTCAGCAGCAGAAGCCTTCCCCTATCACCCTCCCACTGTTCCTTCTCATCTTCCTCCCCACCACAAGTGACATTTGATGCTGAGAACACTTTCTGGGAGCCCATTCCCACCTCTCAGAGGACCAATGCCAAGGGGATGTGATGGAGTTCCAGCAGCTCTCACCAATGAACGAGGCAGCCTCCCCCGCCAAGTCGGCATTCATGGATGAACCGGATGCACTCCCTAAAATGCTGCAGCCTGCAAGGAGAGAGGCAGGAGGTAAGGATGGGAGGCACCAAACCACGCCACCTGCAGCCATCTCGTGTCCCACCATGGGATCATGGCATGGGATAGGAGCAGGGGTCCTTCCTTTGCCAAGCGAAGGCAAAGAGGGTGACGGTCATCTGCAAGGAAGGAAATGACCTGGGAGGCTTTCCGGGGGATTTCCTGCTTCCTGAGGGCTCCAGAACAGCCGATGTTGTCAGCCAGGGCAGGGCAGGGAAACAGCCTCCAGGGAATGCTGTCACCTTGTGCACAAGGGACATGCACATCCCCAAGTCAGAGGCTGCCCTGAGCCATTGCATCACCCTCAATGCTCAAATGATGCCAAAAACACCCAGTTCTCTCCAAGGGGAAGATGCTGGTGGGGAAGAAGGCAGGAAAAGTTGGCTCCCAAGGTGCATTGCCTACAGATCCCAGAACAGTGCAACTTGCTTTTTCTTCTCACCCAAAGAGCACCTCCAGCCCATTTCCACCCAAGGGATGCCCATGCCAGGGATGTGGGATGTAGGGTGTAGGGCTGCCAGCCACAGATAGCTGCCTGCATCCCTGAAAGCACAACCAGCACCCCAGCAAGGCAGAGGCAGCACATTAACCCAAACCAGACAGTTTCACAGCAAACAGGGGCAGAGAGCCAGGCCTTTCTGCTGCAACATCCTATGGTGCTTCTCTGCTTCCTACCTGGATGGTTGGCCATATGGGCAGCATCCATCTCTTTGAAGGTGTGGACATAGAAAACAGGATAAACCACTTCACATGTGTTGATGAGACAGAGTTGGGTGCTCATGGGAGGGTTGCGCAGGGTCTGGTGAGACGCATCCCTCCTGCTCATCACTGGATTGGGATGCTGGAAGCTGCTGCCAACCCTTAGCAAAGGCAGCGAGCATCTCCAAGAGCCCACACTGAGTCAGGTACTCGTCTCCTCAGTGTGTGTTTGCCATAACCTGCTCACTCTCGGAGCCGCACTGAGCCCTGGGCCAGTTTTGAGGTAGAAAACCTGATTCTGAGTAATTTGGGCAGTGGTGACTGCCTGGCCCCATAGCCCCAGCTTTCTGAGGAGGAGAAGAAGGTCCCCTCTGATGACTGGCCAGAAGTGCAGGAGCAAGCAGCGCTCTGCCCCAGCGCCGGACTTCCTCTGGCTCCACGTGATGGGGTGGGTGTCCTCCTGCACAGCCTTCCTGATTTCTCAGAAGGCAAGGCATGAGCCAGCACAGAGCCCAGGGCTTGCTCCCTATGGGGCTCAGAGACAAGGCAGAACCCTTCAAAACCCCCTCCATCCCTGCTAGCCCATCAAAGGGTAAGCTCTTCACCCTGTTCTACACCTAGAGAAACCAGCCAAGGATGTATTCAGAAATAGGTGGGGGTTCTGCTGGGATGGAAGTCTTCGAAGCTGTGGTCATACTAAAAAATACTGAGCTTTTCAGCCATGGGTGATGTCAGTCTATTGCTCCTCATGGGCTACAGACATGGCTCCTCCTCGACCACTACAGCAAATGGAGCATCACCATCAGGGGGTTTTTTTCTGCCTAAAGCTTGTCCCATAGCATTTGAGCTCATCCTACTCTGCAGAACATCCCTCCAAGGGCTGCTGCATGTGGTGCCTACAGAGATCCAAGCTCTCCGGATCCCATTTCTGCATCCTTGGCTTGGATCAACAGGGGTGCACGGTGCTTGCAAGGATGTGATGCTCTCACCTCCAGCTCCCTCTGCCATCCTCCAGGCCACTCCATGCATGCAGCATCACTCTCCCACCCCATCCTGGAGGGAGGTGAACACTTCATCCACCCCATCCATCTTCACCCACCCCACAGGGATTTCTTCCCCCCAGGCATAGAAAAGCCCTCTCTATGCTCTTCCAGCCTCAAAGCATGGAATTGGGGCATGAAGCCGGCAATGCTGAGTGCCGCAGAGATCCTGAGTCACAAGCATCTCCTCTGCAGGACACAAAGTTCACCAGGATTGTGAAATCCAAGGCATAAACTGACAAGCAGAAAATAGTTCCTTGAATAAATCTTCCTTCCGGCAGCCGCTCTTATCTTTTTTTTTCCCCTTCTCCCTTTTTTTCTCTTTCCCTTTTGGTAAATGTGCCTCAAACGCAATGAAATGAAATTAAAAAATAACACCTAAAAAACCCCATTTCTTGCTGAGGCAGGGTTTTCTTGTAAAGCTCCTCTTTCTGCTCAGCGGGAGCATGAGCAAGCAGAATCCCATCCCTGCGCAAGGCTGCTCACAGGGATGCTCTAAAACCAGTATCTCCACAATGGGGCTCTCTCCGGTCACTTTGCATTAGGTTTTGATGGTTTTTAGTGTTTGGAGAGAAAAAAACCTGCCCATTTTCTGGTTGCAGTGTGGGGTTTATGGAAGCCAAAGCAGTATCATGGTGCTGCAACCCCCGGTGCAATCACACCCCAGCACCGTATCCCATGAAAGCCCAGGCTTCCTTGCAGCACTTCCCACCAGCTTCATTCCCAGAACATTAGGAATATCTGTGCTTTGTAGGGTGGGTGAAAATGATGGTTTAAACAAATATTTTACTTCTCTTTCCAAGGAAAATGTATGGAAGAAAGACACAAATCACTGTCTTTCCAATGCTCCCATTCTTAACCCTGCCCAGTAGAAAAAATCCGAGATTTCATGGAAAATTGAATGCAAACACACACAGAATAAGTCCTGCAAATGCTATTTAACCTGAGAATGAACCACTGCTTCTGTCAAGCTCCACAGCAATACAAAGCTTTTACAGCACAAACTGAGCCTTCATCCTGCAGAATCTGAGCTTTTATTGATCAAAAAGTTCAATACTGAGGCAAAAGGATGGCAAATGACTTACAGGTTTTGACTGGAAGAATCTGAGGCTGAGATACAGAGGTAGGTCATGTCCTGCAATACAAAGATGGTTGAAGTAATAGGGTAAGTGATAAGATACTTGCAAGAAACACAAAAAGCCTTAATTTCTCTCTTTTCTCTTTTCCTATATGACCCTTAGGTGAGGGGGAAGCCAAAATACACTGTCAGATGCCATCACCCTGCTTCCAGTGGACAAAGAGAGAACCGTGGCAGATCACATCCAACCCACCTCAGGGTCTTCCCCCCCATTTCATCCCATAGGAGAAACCAGGCCATAAGGAGCTGCTACAGAAGCCCCTCAAATCTGAGCCACCCCTCTCCTGGGGCCCCAACCAGCGAGCCCCATGAGGAAGACGTGTATGAACACGCACTGATGGAGCCGCTCTCATCAATGAGTTATTTCCTCCCAGCCCTTTCTAATACACAATAAATCATCCTGCCGCATGTTGGCATAGGTCAGATTACTTTCCTTTCTTTAAAACATTGCTTCCTCGAGCCTCCCTGTTCCAAGCTAAAATTAGATCCTTTTCATCCGAGGTTCTTGGGGGTTTTTTTTTTCCCCTTTCATGCTTTTTATTCCCTTTTCTTAGTGAAATAGATGGAAATCCTGACAGACAGAGCCGAAACAGGCAAGCACAGGGATTGCCCCATCTCCAGTAGTTCCCTGTGGCATCAGAAATTGGTTTGGGTTGGAGAGGAGCTTAAGGTCATCCAGTTCCAACCCGCTGCCATGGGTATCGCTATGGAGAGGTACCCCTTTGGCTGACCAGCCCCATGGGATACCCTCAAGTCCAGGGTAAATTGGGAGGCTGGAAAAACAGGATTATTTAAGGAGGGAAGGGGCAGCACGGAATGGCAAGGGGATATCTCTGCGCTGGTAAGACCCATGCTGCAAGCACAAGCATGGGCAGGCATTTCCATGCATCACATGTCCATCCTATCCATCCTTCCCATCCCAGTCCCATGCTCATCCCTGCCACTCTGCAGCCTCTCATGGGATGGGGACAAGGTGGCATTTGCCAGCTCACCATGGAATGACAGTGGGCTGCTCCCTGTCTGGGAAAACAGTTGGAAAGGACAGGATATGGGGAAAAATAGAGCCAGTGGGTTCCTCATCCGTGCCCCAGCTGGCTCCTCAGCACACAGGGGATGGTGGATACAGGCAGGAGCTTGGCAGGTAGAAGGGGATCATGCATCAGGCAAAGGCATGAGGACCAACAAGCGAACAGCAGCAGGTTTTGTGGGATGATGGATCCCCAAGACCTGGGAATCCACCAATCCTGGCTGTGGATTCCCAAAACCTGGGAATCCATCAGTTCTGTCTGTGGATCCCCAAAAGATGGGAATCCATCAGTTCTGGCTGTGGATCCCCAAAACCTGGGAATCCACCAATCCTGGCTATGGATCCCCAAAACCTGGGAATCCATCAGTTCTGTCTGTGGATCCCCAAAACCTGGGAATCCACCAATCCTGGCTGTGAATCCCCAAAACCATGCCTGGTAATAACCAAACCTTCCCACAGCAAGAAGAGCCACCACATTGTCTAAGCCACGGCACCAACCAGTAGAGCAGACAAGGCAATCCCACTCTTCCCTGTACCCAGATCCCAGATTAACTGCCGGGCTCCCAGTGGCTTCCCCTTCCCCGTGCTGCCCCCATCCCACCTCGGGGAGCAGGGCCACTCGTGGGAACAGTGCTGGGGTTTGCGGTTGCGGAGCTGGGGCTGTGATTGACACATTGCTCAACCCACCATGCCTTTCCGGTTCCCCTTTCCTCCTGCCTCCTCCTGGCTTGCTCCGTGTTGTAAGTCGCCGTGTGGTTTTCTACCCATCTGGTCGTGCCCTGAGCACCACCAGCACCAGCTGCTGCCCCTTCCCCAGCCTCAAGCCGTTTCTCTGCACCCAATTCATGCAGCCTCTTTCCTCCTCTCTCTGCCCCGCTGCACCTTACCCAATGCCTTAGTGAGGAAAGGGCTCAGGTTGACGTTTTGATGGGGCTAAGTATCCATTGTAGTCCCAAAGGATGAGGGGTACCTGCAGTCTCCGTCACCCGCTGCGACATCGCAGGATGATGGATCCCATCAGTCTCCCAGGATCATATAACCATAAAATGCCTTGGGTTGGAAAGGACCTTAAGATCATCCAATTCCAACCCACTGCCATGGGCTGGAACACCTCACCCCCACGGCTCCATCCAGCCTGGCCTTGAACATTGCCAGGGATGGGGCATTTACCACTTCCTTGGGCAGCCCATTCCAGTGCCTCACCACCTTCACAGGGAAGAACTTCTTCTTTATATCTAACCTAAGCTTCCCCTGTTTCAGTTTGAACCCATCACCCCTAGTCCTATTGCTACAGTCCCTGATGAAGAGTCTCTCCAGCATCCTTGTAGCCCCTTTCAGATACTGGAAGCTGCTCTGAGGTCTCAATGCAGTTTCTCTTCTCCAGGCTCCTCAGGGGGATGCTCCAGCCCCTGATCATCCTCGTGGCCCTCCTCTGGACTTGTTCCAACAGTTTCATGTCCTTTTTATGTTGAGGACACCAGAACTGCACCAAATGCTCCAAGTAAGGTCTCACGAGAGCAGAGTAGAGGGGCAGGATCACCTCCTTCGACCTGCTGGTCACTCTGCTTTTGATGCAGCCCAGGATACGGTTGGCTTTCTGAGCTGCGAGCACACACTGAAGCCGGCTCATGTGAAGTTTCTCATCGACCAACACCCCCAAGTCCTTCTGCTGCTTTGAATCACTTCTTTGCCCAACCTGTAGCTGTATCAGTCCCCTTCACCCTCTGCAGCACCCCAGGATGATGGATCCCAACAGTCCCCTTCATTCTCTGCAGCATCCCAGGATGATGGATCCCAACAGTCCCCTTCATCCTCTGCAGCACCCCAGGATGATGGATCCCAACAGTCCCCTTCATCCTCTGCAGCATCCCAGGATGATGGATCCCAACAGTCCCCTTCACCCTCTGCAGCATCCCAGGATGATGGATCCCAACAGCCCCCTTCATTCTCTGCAGCATCCTTTCCACCTCCGGCACCAACCCTCCCGCCTCAGTTTCCCCACCCGTATCCCGAGGGCTCCGCAGCGCTCCGAGCTCAGCTAGGTTGGGATGCGGGCACAAGGACCGGGACCCCTGTCCTGGGACGGGCGGGGCTGCTCCTGTCCGTCTGTGCCCCCCCCGCTCCTCCCCGTCGGGGCTATTGGCGGTCCCGGTGCCGACATCCGCGGGGCACAGCCGCCCTCTCGCGGTGCTCCCTGCTCCCTGCCCTGCCAGCGCTGCGGCCCCTAAAACCCAACGAGTGAGGGGCAGTGCCCCGCAAAACACCCGGGTTCCCCCTCTTAAAGCGAAGGCTGAGCCCTTTGGGTGCAATTCAGCATCGCATGGTGCGAATCAGCGCAAGTCGGTGCAAATCAGTGCAAGTCAGTGCAAGTCCAGCATTGCTTCTCTGCATTGCTTCTCTGCCCCATGGCAGGAGAACACTGTGTGTATCTCAGTTACACCTTCCCAGTCCCTAGATCCTCTGGAGTGGCCCCACAGATCCTCCAACCAGAGCACTGACCTCCAGCACTGGCTTGGCACTGTTGTGGATGGAGAGGATGTGTGTCACCCCGTTCCTCCGCAGGCTCTCATGGTCCTCAGAGTCTGGATGTGGCAGAAGCACATGAGTTACCTGGGAGATCTGATGGACCAAGCACCCACCAGCACCCTGCATCCATCATCCCAAGCCCCTTTGTCCCTCATTCCCACGGCTTTTCACTCTGCATGGGAAGGAAACCAGGCATTCACGATGCACCTCCTTCAAAGCAAAATTCCCCTTGGATGATCTGGATATTCAGCAGACTCCCCCCAAAACCAGAAATCATACTCCTGGAAAAGGTTGTTGTGTCCTCACTGCAGGAGGAAACACAAGCTTCCTGGTCCTTGCAGGGCCCAGAAGTCCCAGCAAGAAAGCCAGGCGTTGTCCCACTGTAAATATTGCCTCAGCAAACACAGGGGAGGTTTCCAGCCATGCCGGGGTTTCCCAGTGCTCCGGCACTCCCTATGAATATCCATTTCCTGACCTGCAGCTGCACAGGGCCACTTGTGATTGGGATGGGGCTATCTGCAGGCTTAGGATCTCTGGATAATGCTGAGGTTCTCAACAGGGGGCAGGCACAGGGTTCCTCCAGCCCCATGGATCTCACAGCAATACAGAGGTGGGAACACAGGGAATCACAGGGAAAAGCACTCACCACGGATGTTCCCAAGATAAAGGCCTTTGACAACCTGAGAGGTGACAGAAAAAAGAGAGATTTAAGGCAGTACCAGGCACAACAAGTATCAGACTTGGTGGGAGCATCGAGCTGCATGTGTGATGTCAGTAGGACCAGAGCATCTGGCACCAGACTCCCCCAGGCAATGACAAACCAAGCACCTAATTAATGAACCACCTTCATTAATGAACAGCAAAGGCTGAGCCCACTGAAACCACCATCCCAAGTCCCTTTAGGAGCGCAGAGCTCAGGAAAACTCAGCACATCAATAGAAAGGGCTTGCACAGGGTCCTGTTTTCCTGTCAGAAATGGAGCTGAATTACTCAGGAACTGCTTAGCCCATCCCAGCTCCTCCTTCAAGACTGGGGTCTAGCAGGGACCATCCCTCCCCACCTCCTACAGGCAAACCAGCCCTGCTGCAGCTGGGTGTTATTTATCTATTCTATAGCAACCGTCTCTTGCAAACAGTTTCAAAGGTTGCCTCTGCCAGCGAGGGATAAATAGGCAAAGGCACAGGCTATTTATAACACCTCTCTGGGCAGGATGCTGCAGTAAGTGCCATCAAGTATGTGGAGCTGGGCAATGACTCACTGCTGCAGGGTTATGGAGGAGAAAAAGGGGCAGCTCAGAGTATTTTTGGGGTGTAAGAGCGCACCAGAGCCATTTACTGAAGCATAGAAAGGAAGAGCTGACCTGTTCGCAGCGATCTGGCAGAAGACCCTTGGTTTGAGAGGCTGTAGGAATGGCACTGGGTCACATCCAGCCCACCTCCAATTCAGCTGAACCCCAGCACATCCTTGGTGTGTAAACAGTTGGATTCAGCAAATGCCTGCGCCCAGCATGGCACAAGCTGTTGCCAATAGAAGGGGGACACTGAACCCTTCAGCTCATCAAATCAAAGCTGGATCCTGCAGCACAAACATGCCTGCACCAACCCAGCCCATGGCAAAGGCAGCATAGGCTCCCCAAGCAGGACTGGTGGCACTGGGGTGGGGGGGCTGTAAAAGCCACTGGGTAGGTGCGGCTGCATGCACAGGGCATGAAACCCTGGTGTTAAACCACACCAGAGCCATGCAGAGAGAGTTTGCCCTGATCTGATCTCACTGTTGTTGTCTCAGGGTCTAATTTTAAACTGAATAACGCACATACCGAGCGGTTATTTAAGGACAGCAGCACAAATCAATCCTCGCTGTCAGCCCTGGAGCTCAGCTGAGCAACAAGCAGCAGCAAAACACCGCATTCCCATTTGCCGTGTGTAGCTACTGGGCACAAACGTGTCCCAGGGGTGGCAGAAGGAGGAAATTCCCCTGCAGGGACCCCCTGAGGATGCTAATGCCACTGCCTTACCACCCAAGGGACAAGCATATAAAGCTGTACCAGTCTGGTAGAGCTGTAGCTGTACCAGTCCCCTTTACCCTCTGCAGCACCCCAGGATGACGGATCCCAACAGTCCCCTTCATCCTCTGCAGCATCCCAGGATGATGGATCCCAACAGTCCCCTTCATCCTCTGCAGCATCCCAGGATGATGGATCCCAACAGTCCCCTTCATCCTCTGCGGCATCTTTTGCACGTCCGGCACTCACAGGCACTTAGCTCATCACCTCAGATATAAACCCAGGGATCGTTGTGTGCTTTCTTAATTCCCCTTCTTAAGTGCTTGGAGCTTCAAATGGGAATGAGAAAGGGAATATTCAAAGGGTTTTATTTAGAGCATCATGGATGACATGGTCTAGTGGAAGGCAGGCAGGGGGTTGCAACTGGATGAGCTTTAAGGCCCTTTCAAACCCAAACCATTCTGTGATCATAGTGGCTCTGAACAAGCATCTCCCTGTGCTGCAGAAGGTCCTGCCCAAGGACAAGCTGGCCACCATCCCACTGGCCCCCAGTACCTTGCTCATTCCGCTCCCCATGGTTTTCCTGTCCCCAGGATCAGGATTCAGGTGGCTTCTCAGTATCCAAGGCTATCTGCAAACAAACACCCAAAAATCATAGTCAGAATGATGAGATCCACCACCTCCCAACAGCTCATCCCTCTGCCAAGAGCAGGAGGAAGGGGAACACGTGCCAGGAGGGGAGTGTGCAGAGCCCTGGCAAATTCAGCTCACTCACTGGCCATGGGCTGCTCCAGCAGGTCCCTGCTCTGTGCTCCAGGGTGAAAGGGTTGGAGGAGAGTGGCTGGCGCCTGGCAGGGGAGGAGGAAATAAGGATCCAGGGCCTTGGTGAGGCTCAGGTTTCTATCCTGGGCTCGATGAGGCTCTCACAGCCCTTTAGAGAGAGTGACAGGCAGGATGTTCCCGGCAGGAATAACTCCCCTGTCCCAGAAATGCTTCTGGGCATCATTCTGGCATGCCACAGGCTGGTACAAGACCTGCACTCCATGGGATTTCTCTCCCATTCATGCTGATTCATCCCAGTCACAGGAATGAGAGCAGAATGCGGAATAGGGAACTTACCTCAAAAACCAGAGCGTGGCACAAGTGACCAGCAGCTCATGGAGCACTGGGGATAAATCCATCTTCCCCTCCCTGCAGGAATAGAGCTAACAGGAGCTGTAAAGCAGCACTGCTATTCCAGCACATTTCAGAACACCCATTTCCAAAGCAGATCTGCCTTGCAACTTGCTGGCCCCTTCCCAGCTCAGCGCCATCAGCCTGCCACAGGCACCAGCTATAAGAGGAGAGGAAAGCAAACCACAAGTGTAGCAAAAACCCTGCAGCCATCACCAGGCTGTGATTGTGTCACCCTTGTTACATCCTCCTCAGCGCCCCAGAGACAAACACTTCACCTAAGGGATGTTTCAGATGTAGGAAGGGGAACTCATGGCTTAATTCCCATCAAATCACCTCATCTTAAAACCCTCCATCTCTCTGGAAGGGAAAGGCTGGCCAGCCCCAGCACAGCAGGTCACCACATGTAGCTAAGGCCACCCCAGGTTTTTCATCTCAGCTGCTAAACATGCACATGGATTTAAACCCAAGGTAGGAAGACAGCAAACTGAAGCTGAAGCTTGTTTTAGTCTTCAGAGGGGTGCTTTTAAGCTGAAGGCAGAAGTTTGCCTGCAGAAAGCCATGTACAGACTAGCCAAAGGGAGAAATTCAGCACTACAGACACAGCAAAGCAAAGGCACCACCTTTCTTAGCTCAGGCCCTGAAAACATTAAGGCATGAACCAGAACTTGTCCAGCCCATTGTGTTTAATGAAATTCCTATGTTCCACTCAACACAGCAATTTTTTCCCTCCTCACTCTGCAGCGATCCCCTCCAAGCACCATCACCTCACACATAAGGAAAGGTGTGAAACACATCCTGGGGTTTCATCTAAACCTATTCTTGGCTGAACTAGATGCAGTAATTCCCTCTCTTCCTCGTATTCCCTTCATGAGGACAGAGATGAAGCAGAGCTGCCCTCCATCACACACCCTGCTCCCTTCAACTTGGCCTTTTGGAGCACTGACATGCTATTTTTGGAGTCGTTACAGGATGCAGAGGCTCTGCCGGAGCTGGGATCTGCTTACCTTACATGTAGCTCTGACCTCTGCACAGCAGGATGGTTGGCTGTGCCCCAAAGACATTCCCTTGAACACACATCATCTATGACAAGACTACCCAGGAAAGCTCTGCCCCTCAAATTCCCATCACACCACACACATCCACACACCAATAAAAGGACACCTTCAAGTTAACCAGACATTTATTAGCCTCTATGTAGGTGGAGAGGTTGTTCCAGTACACAACAACGAGGTCACACACAGGTGATGGAATCATTTCATATCAAGCAGAACAGGCTGTACTGAGTTGCTTTATTTCTTCCATTCGTTCTTCTCAAAATCCCACTGGGAAGAGATGCCTTCCACGGGATTAATCCGCATGTCCAACATTCTCTTCGTCTGCGCAGACACCCACTCATCAGAGAAGGTGTGCGGAATAGGGCCATACACTGCAATTCAAAGGCAGGTGGAATCACATCACAATATGAGGCTGGGAACTGAAGTTTCACTAATGAAAAGCTTTTCCCCTCCCAAAGCCATAGGTGCCAATCACCCACGCACCATCATCTCTTCAAACCTGCATTCCCTACATCCAAGTCCTGAAGCACTCAAGCTCAGGCTGGATTCCCACATCAATTCCCTAGCTGTTTCCGTTCATCTCTAAAGGCTTGTACCAAGACAACAAGCTCCTACTTTCACTGCAAGTAGATGAAGCCTCAGGACACAGAACAGCTCATTTAACTGCATGCTCTGCCTTGTGGCAGCTGGAAGGCTCCCTTGGGGGAGCAACGTTAGCTGGGAATGAAGCCAAATGTGGCAGAAACCCAAATGTTTACTACCAAGGCAGCAAGAAGCTTTTGCAACAGCAGGTTTCAGACAGGGGAAGCTCTGGGATCAGTGGTATCACCGCTCTTTCCCCTCCCTTTCTTTTCCTCCCACCAAAGCTCTCACCATCACCTTCACCTTTCAGTGAGTGAGCTTCCTGAATACTTACACTACATCCCTGCTGATCTCCATGAAGAAGCTCCAGAACTGAGTTTTCAGAGACTAACAAACAGCAAGTGTTAGGAGGGCACCAGCACAGCTGCTGGATACACCACAGACTCCCTGAAGCGGCTCACAGCAAATCTCTCATTTCCCATCACTGTTTTCCCCATCAGGTATCAAGTGATCTTGCTCTTCATTTAAGAGTTAACACCATACAGTGTTTACTTACTGAAGTGTTTCTGCCAAATGAGGATCAAACCAGTTAAACCAAGAAAGAACAGCACTCCACCGACAACAGTCTTCCATTCGTTCGTTCCTTTCTTCATTTCTGCATAGGTCTCATTAAATTTGATACGATACACTGCAAAAAAATACAAGTTAAAAGCATCAAATTACTTCTTTCCCTTTTGCTGAAAGACTTGCAGGCCACATGCCATGCTCCAGAAGCAGGTGACCAAAGCCTAAACCCAATCAAAAGCGACGTTAAAGAGCTTCTGAATTAGCTGGACTCTCCTGCACCAAGACAAAGGCCCTTGTGCCATGGTAAATGAGTTGCTTCACCATCACCATGTGACTCACCCCCCAGCAGGCTGATGTTTATCTCCGTTTTACAGATTATTGCAAAGTTGTATTATCAGTCCAAAAAAGGAGAAACAGCTCTTTTTCCTCCTTTCCAACTCCCAGCAGTTATAGCAACTAAACCTTCTGAGCATGAATCACTCCAACAGCAGCACTTGTATCTCAGAAGGTTTCTCTCACCTTTGTCACCAAGGTCCAAATGGATCTGACATTCAGAACATCACATCTGGAGAGTGCTTATGCATATTAGAGCCATTCTCAAAGGAGTTTTAAGCCTTCCGCCTTTGACAGGGGCAGACACAGCACGTTCTCAGAGCAGGTTCTCACTGGCATATCATGATGTTAGTTTGAAGACAATGCAATTTTATTTGCAAGTCAAAACACCTGCCTGGCACTTTAATCAGCCAAAATTTGGTGATGCTGAGGTCAGTGGTTATTAACACTCCAATCCCGAGTTCATTTTTACTCAGCTGGACTAACTACTGCATATTGTTGTAATGAGATCTGGCTTGTTCAAAGTAGATGGTAATCAAGAAATAAATACAATTATTATTTTCTAGAAAAAGAAGAAATTGCTGGACTTGACCTCAGGTACATAACGGCCACCACAGCAGGAATGTCTGACTTCGAAACAGCACCATGGATCCCAGGAACACCAAGCATTGACCACTGCATGCATAAGCACAAGCAGCCCTACTGGAATTAACAAAGCTCCTCATGGCATCAGGAGGCAAAGGGGTTAGTGGCTGCACTACCAGGTTGTCAATAATTGACACACAACAGGTTAGATCACTCTGTTGGTAGGTGCAAGGTGACTTAAAGCCCCCACTACTTACATTCAACTTTCTCATCAGCAGACAGAGCAGTCCATGATGCCTTTTCCTTCTCTTTCAGAGCCTGCTGCTGGGCAGAGAGATCCCTCACAAAGGCCACTTCAGGCAGGGGAATATCACGGCGGTCAAAATAGGCTGGGAGGCTGAAATCATCCGCTTTGACAACGCCAGCTGCACAGGGGAACAGAAGAGACACACAGTTTCTGACTCTTCACAAACATCTGTTACTGGTTACAATACAAAAAAAACCCAACAGCTCAGTCAAAAAAGTGATGTCACTTAAAGAATCCAGGAGGGAAAAGACTTCCAGGTGAAACACTTAAAATGGGTGCTACTTTAAGAGTGAAAGAATAAAGCAGAAGGGGGATATATATAAAAGGTAATATCCAAAATCACTTTATTAATCATAGAATCACAGACTTGTTTGGGTTGTAAGGGACGTTAAAGCTCATCCAGTTCCAATCCTGTCCTGGGTTCAGCAGTAGCAGTCATTTTTCTCCTTCTTGGTAGCTGGTGCAGTGTTTTGGCTGTGTTTTGGCTTTAGCCTGAGAACAACACTGATAACTCTGATGTTTTAGTTGCTGCTACATAATGCTTACTCAGATCAAGACCCTTTCAGTCTCATGCTCTACCAGTGAGGAGGAGCACAAGAAGCTGGGAGGAAGCAGAGCCAGAACACCTGACCCAAACTAGCCAAAGGGGTATTCCATAGCACAGCACATCATGCCCAGTATGAAAACTGGGGGGAGTTACCCGGGAGGCCCAGATCACTGCTCTGGTCAGGCTCGGTATCGATCATCGGGTTGTGAGCAATTGTGCTGTGCATCAGTTGTGTTTGTTTTCCTTTTCCCCCTTTCAGTTTTGTATTATCTCTCCCTGTTATTACCTTTATCATTATTATTATTGGTGGCAACAGTAGTGGCTTTGTGTTATACCTTAGTTACTGGACTGCTCTTATCTCAGCCTGTGGGAGTTATACTCTTTCAATTCTCCTCCCCATCCCTTCCGGAGTGAGGGGAGAAAGAAGAGGGAGAGTGAGCAGCTGCGTGATTGTGAGTTACCGGCTGGGCTTAAATCACTACAAACCCCCTGCCACGCACAGGGACACCTTCCACTAGAGCAGCTTGCTGCAAGCCCCTGTGTCCAACCTCGCCTTGAACACTGCCAGGGACGGGGCAGCCACAGCTTCTCTGGGCACCCTGTGCCAGCACCTCAGCACCCTCACAGGGAAGAGCTTCTGCCTAAGAGC
>WYDI02015720.1:0-44856 GCA_009867235.2 Psittacus erithacus | reverse complement strand
CCTTTCCTTTCCTTTCCTTTCCTTTCCTTTCCTTTCCTTTCCTTTCCTTTCCTTTCCTTTCCTTTCTTTTCCTTTCCCTTCCCCTTTTCCTTTTCTTTTCTTTTCTTTTTCTTTTTCTTTTTCTTTAAAAACGCAATACATGTCTATTTCTAGATCCGCAGAAATAAACCAAACACTTCTAGATGATTTGCAGTGTTTACAGACTTTTTATGCTGGAGAAACCTGAGCAGTCTGGAGGTGAGCACACCTCCACACACAAAACAAAGCAAAAGCCGGATTATTTGGACAAGCTGATTGTTTATTATTTCAGGAAATAATGCATTTTCCACGTTCTGGGATGCTGGGGTACACACATTCAAGTCACTCGTGGGTGTCGGACCGGAGTCGGGAAGGGAGAAATCTGCTGTTTTGCCACTCCGGGCTGTGAAGAAATCCTTTTATCCCCTTCAGTGACACTAACCTAGGAATAAACTACGGCAATGAAATGCTCTGCACTTTTATCTGCATAGCTGGGATCTTCAAGAGTGTCGTTTGAACACTTTGAGGCGGATATTTCTCACCCCGAGCAGCCGGGACCCGAGGCGTATCACACATTTTCTGCACGGTTCTCTCTCCCGCTCTTATCCAAAGAGAAACTTTGGTCGGTGGCGCGGGGACAACGATAGTTCTGCTTTCGGTGTGCAGTAGCTGTGTGAGATGGACCCTAAATAGTATTGCCTTTCTTGCTTATTTTTAGGTTTATTGGTATCTGGGGTTTACTGTTTGGGTTTGGGGATTTTTGCGCACTTCCAAGTGCTTGGCAAACAAAACTCGCATCCTTGCAGCCAGACTTTGTCCCTGACCCAAATGATAACTTGATACCGTTCTTATATCCTTGCACAGAAAGCGTCTCTTCTGCTCCTCCTCTGCACGGAGCAGAGTGCAAGAGAAGCCAAAGTACGCCCGGAGAAATGAGGGCTGCTCTTAGAATCCGTACCCACTGTTAGTTGCTACAAAGCGGCGAAGGCGAAAGGCAGCCCAGAAGCCACCCGGGCTCCTTATGCCGTGTCAGTTTAGGAGGTGAGTTTGGATCCAAACTTCCATTTATTAACCTGGCAAGTATGCGCAGCACCAGCCAGCGGTGTGACGACGAATGCCTGTACGATACGGAGCCCTTGAGCGTGCTGTCCGCCTCTCTCCCTGACCCTTGGAGCCCGCCCGGAGCTGCACGGCGTCACTGAGAGTGCTGTGATTTGAGTTGATGACGTGCACTGTGACGCTAACCCAGCTAATGGGGAGTTGGTGATGCCCTTGCGCTAAACAAAGGAGGTTAACCAGCTTGAAGTCCTAGTCATTGGCCACCTGGAAATAACCCTGTGCATCTATGTGTGTGTCGTCCCGCGGGACAAAAATATGGAACATAAGGAATAATCGGCACAGAAATTAGTGCAGAGGAGCTCAGGCTGCGACCGGCAAAAGCTGAAGTCTGGGATTCGGGCAAAAGAGAGAGGCGCAGCATGGCTATCTGCGCGGCACGTTAATCTGTCAAAGCAGCTGAAAACGGAGGGAGGGGAATAAATAAAAGAAAAAAATCAAAATCACAAAAAAAATTTATAATAAAAAATAGAATAATCACTGTTGGTGAAGCCCGCAGAGGCTCGGCAGCACCTGCTCCCCCGTCGGAACCCCTCCTCCGCAGCCGGCCCCGCGCAGCTCCAGGTAGCCCCTCTCGCTGTGGACCTGGGGGTGCACACAGACTGCCTGTGCCCCTTCGGCACTGGCGAGCGGAGGGGTATCCCTGCGGTGGCAGGGGGAGGGGACGGGGATGCCGACATCTTCTGATGTTAGAAATGCTGTCACTGAGGAATTTTAAGTTTTGGTTGCTGACTCAGGGAAACGTACCTAAATAAATAAAGTTTTTAAACCAGCAAAGTGTCGCTACTGGAGAGATAGAACACAAATCCCAGCGGGAAGCCCGCACGCTGCGGGGTTCCCCCTTTCTCCTCAGAGATATGGGAGGGCCCCCTCCGCAGGGCGGTGGCCAGGAGGAGAGCTGCCACCCCCTCGCTCCGTGTTCTTCTCCCGCCTCGGCCGCTCCCCGCGGGTGGGGGAAATCTGTCTGGGGATCCAGTAGAACTTCCCTGTTTACCCGGCCCCGGTGGCCCTCACTGGTGCTGGCACCCTTGGGAGGGGAAAGGAGGCGGGTGGGGGAGGACAGGAAAAAATGGTTGCGGTGAGCCGGGAGACTGGAAGGCTGCAATTGCAGCTGCTGTAGTCAGGAGCCGGGCTGTGCTTGTCCTGTCCAGCCAGGCACCGCGGGACAGCGTTGCTGCGCGGAGGCAGCAACATCCTCCCTCCACTTTGTGCCTCTCCAGCCTGAAATCCCCGGAGGCCGAAACCTCCTTGGTGCCCCTGCAGAGGTGACTTGCAGCCAGGGCACCAGGGCAAAGGCGCTGGTGCTATCCCGGACCCCTTTACCCCCCAAGCCGCGATCAAGCTCCTCTGGGCTCCGTTCCCATCACAAGCCGCTTATGCAGGGCGGCGGGGCCAGAGCAGGGTTGGACCGGCCCCAGGTAGGGAGCGGTGCGGTGAGGAGCGGCTGCGGCGGCGGTGAAGTTGTGAACGTCTCTTCTGGTGCTTCCCACCAGGCCGGGCCGGGCTGCCGCCGGGGATGAGCGCTCCGTCTGGCGGGTGGGCTCCGCTTGTATCGGGGAGATCCTCTAAATCTTCAGATCTCCTGTGAAAATTAATAAAAACGCAAGAAATCCTAGACCGTCCATAGCAACTGATTTTTATCTACCGTTTTACGCGCTTCATTATTCACCTAAATATAACCACTCCGTGATTTAATGTAGTTTACGGAGACCACAGGCATTTTTGGCTTCCCTTAGCCTTTTCATTCTAGCGCTGGCAATGGGCTGACTTCAGACTTCTCTCAACAGTTGAATATATCTGGAGGCTAGGATAAGACCAAGGGGGGAGAAAACCGACTGAACTTAATGTACTTGTCTCGGTGCTTCTTACAACCCATTCGGGGAGCCCCAAGCCCTACAGACCCCGTATTTCTGTGCATGTCCCCGGACCCTAGCTCTCTGTCACCGTTCCACCCGGAAAAACAGTTTCCCTGGAAGCTGGAGACCCCGGCCGGGCTCAGGGGAAGGCGGGGGCTGGCTTTAATCAGCATTGTCAGAGAACCAGAATCAGGTGTGGATTTGTTTCAGGCCATGTTTACATCAATCAGTATTTTCGTTACAATCTTGTCAACAGTTTTAATGCAAGGCGTATGAGAAAGCCGGAGAAATTGAGCGGTACAAGGGAGAGCGTTATTTTTAGAAAAATATTATTAAACGTGGCTGAAATATTTTGATTGTACTGGAGGTTAAGTTCTGTTTCTTAGCTTTATCGGCAACGAGATGGCTCGGTGCCGCGCGTGGGGCTGGTCTGTGATTTTAGCGAGCTCCATCCGTGGCCTGCCGTTACAGAGGAGCACGCGGTCTCCCCCTAGCCATTTCCCTCTAAATTCAAGTGAGGAGCAGATATAATCCACCGTTTATCCCCAGCACCGGCAGCGCCAACTTTTGCGCGCCTTGGGGCACCTCTCGCAGCGCCCGTCCAATACCCAGCTTGCAACTCCCGGGGGACCCGCGTAAACCTGCGCTCACGCCGTCGCCCCCGACGCAGAGTGGGGGAAACCCGCGACCACTTTGCAGGCCTGGACGCGGGATCGCAGGGCGCAGCCGATGCCAGGCGCGGAGAGGTGCGCGGAGGAGCGGAGAATATCTCCGCGAAGCGGGCTCAGCTGCCCTGCTCGGAATGTTAAATCCACCTGATTAAAGGCTAATCCAAGAAAGAAACTCTCTTACCTGTGCTGCGCTTTGGGTTTAGCTATTTACGCGGGGCCGGTGCGGCTGCGCGGCGCTGTGCGCTGCGTGCGTCGCGCCGGCTCCTTTCGCTCCCGCTCTCCGGCATCCCCGGCTCACTTTTCACATCAAATAGGCCATTAACTTTTGATCCTGGCTGTTACATTTCAGGTTTCCCAGTGATGTTTCCTGCACAGTGAGCCCCCTCCCCCCCCTTCTGTCCCACTTCGTGTTTAAACACGGCCCGGTAGATCTGAATTTCTGTCGAAAATATAATTTTGAACATATGCACTCATTCGTCTCTTCGCGCTTGGCCTCACATCGAAATCCCCCTCGGAGGAAGGACCTAACGTTTTATATGTCCCAGAAGAGGCTTGAATTTTTGGCTTGCTTACGTCTTTCAACAGGCGAGCCAGAATGAGACCTATTAAAATACTGACTAATGCCTGCGAAGACAATTTCCATAACTTCAAAGTCCTTACGCGACTCTTGCCAATTGCTGCGATAAAGCTCTGAGAATAGCAAAGGGGATCAGAGAGACTTTAGCTACTCGTGTTTAGGATGTTATTAAAGTAGGAGCAGTTGCGCCTGCTTTAATGCAATCTTCAGCAGAATAGGTTTGGGGGTCCCCCCGCGTTTGATCTCCCAGTTTCCTCTCTTGGCAGTAGGAAACCGCTGGAGTGACTGAATGTAGTGTCGAAGGAGCACCCAAAAGGTGCTACAAAAAGTCCCCTTTGCGAGACCATGGGATCAGCCAGGGTGAGCGGAAGGGGGTGTTTTCACACACGACTACCCCCCGGTTTCTGCCCACCAGCTGATTCCCCAAATCCCTTTTGCGGGGGGATGGGGCGCGGAACCCTGTGGTAGGTCCCTGCCACGCTCCTTGGAGCATCACTCCGGGACCGTGTCCCCGGAGCGACCTCAAGCAGGGGAAGTCCTGTCAAAGTAGCCGGGGAGGGGAGCGTTCTAAACAGACGGGAGCGGGCTGTGCTCAGCACCCCCAGCCCGGCCTGGTGCGGCCCCTGGCCAGTGGAAGCGGCTGCGCAGCTGCAGAGTGCGGCAGGCTGCGGGCACCATTTCTCCCTTCTCCTTTGCTCGTGACCAGCACGTTTGCGTGGTCAGATTTGATCACTGGATAATATTTACTTGAAATTCGCCGCTTCATTAAGTTTCTCGATAATAAACCAGACGTGCGCTCAGAAGAGGCCTGAATAAACTCGGAGAAGGTAATCTTAAATTCAAACATTTTCCCCCAGTTATACAAGATTTTTTTTTTTTCCTATTAACCTGCCAGAAACTTGTTGCAATGCCTCCATATCCTTTTGTTCATTAAAGGAATACCATTCTTCTATTTTTTCATCCTTACAATAAGTATCTCCCACCACACGAGTTGATTTCATTGAAGGCATTTGAATATCCTGTTATAAGCACAATTCTCTCGAATATACCAAGTAATTTTTTCCACTGATCTTCATGAGGATAAAGCAATGGCAGGAAAGCAAGACTTACATTGTCAACAAAATGATTAAATTAGAGGAACCAGCCTCTCGGAAGGCTAAGAGTTAAATCGAGCCACAGTGGTTTACAAAGAATGAGGAACATCAAATATATACAAGTTTTCTGAGATCCTCAAATAAGACATCTTTGATTAAACTCCTCAATCTGATAAACTGCAGTTCCAAATTTGCAGCAGTGACACTGCACGTCACTAGTTCCACAAGTGGCCTCATGCAAAACCAATGCACAAGTCCGTGTTTGCAGTATATGATCTTAAACAAATGGATTGTTCCCCTGAATGGTTGAGCCTCCCAGTAATAGCTGTGTTACATATGCTGGCTTCTGATTCCAGGCCTTTGCTGCTGAAGCACCTTGTTTACAGTTGTAGAAAGACCAAAGCTAAGAATAATATTCCATTTCACATGGAATTATTCAGTTTGGAGGTCTTAGTAAACAAAGGCATAACACAGAGTATCAGCGGGTACAAAATATAAATAGGATTTCATTGATAATTTACCTTGCAATCTAGTTTTAGTCAGTTATTTCATGGAGGAAACTTCTGTAAATCCATGTATTCATAGTTATCTCTGTGAGTAGTTTTAAAATTACTAGCAGGAGTGCTTACATTCCTGCTAGATATTAGAAAACATTAGAGGTGAATTTCCAGATACTGAAGAAAAGTGCTTAAAACTCTTTGGAAGTCGGAGGACCTTCTAACTCTGACCTGGGGAGTAGGGGGAAGTTTCTGTCTTCGGCCATACAATTACCAGGTGATGAACCTGGAAGATGACCTTTCTATCTGCCCCACACCATGTTAAGTGTCTGCCTTTCCCACATCCCTCCATCTTTTATCAGTTTTAGACAAATTCCTACCAAAAAGATAGTGACAATCTAATGCAGTTCCAGAGAGGTACCGATAAGCAGCATAGCAGAGAGAGAAATATTTAAAGTTTTATTTTCTACATTAGCATATCATGTGGAAGATGACAACAAACACTGAATGTACTGAAAACTTAAGTACTACAGATGAAATCAGTTTATTTTGGGGAGTAAAAGAAAACATAACCAAGAGTTAGAAGATTAAACAGATTCACATTTGAATGGACTATCTGTTACTTGTCATCTTGTGGGATCTTCTAAAGGGGTAAGAGGAGGCCTTTTGTTACAGTGGCTCCCCAGCATGTGTTACAGATGCCAGCTTGTACTGGATCCCAATAGCATCTGTCTCAGAAATGTTTCCATGTCCCAGTAGAAACCATTACTGAAAACACTTCTTTTGAATGTGGTATTTTTATCTAGCAAGACAAATTTTACTTTTAATGGCATCTCGATGTAGCAGAGATGTAGCTCAATGGCAGCCAACTCTGGAACAGCAAAGCTCAGTTTTATTTGTCTTTCTTTGTGTGGGTAAGTCAGGTTCAGGTTCCTGGCAGTGCTTTTGTTCACAATGCCATGCAAGAGCAACATCTAGCTTGTCTGGCACAGCTGTGTACATTTTGCAGGGGACTAGGGGCCACGATACTAAAAATGCCCATCTGGGACCAAAGGAATCCAAAAAGACTCCAAAGCAGAATAGAGGATGTTTTCTAAGGAGGTCCCATTTTATACTCCTTTTTGAGGATGAAACTTCACTTAAGTAACACAATGAATATTTGAGAGACTGAATGTAAGCTTGCATCACTTCTAGACAGTTAAACCACAGTATAGACTGAGTGCTGGATTGTTTCTTACTCTTCAGAGCAAAGAAAGCAGCATGCTACAGTAAGACCTGACACAGAAGGAGAAAGCCATGCAGATAGGGCACAACAATGTCTCCTAATGAACTCAAATCCTCGAGTCTGTAAAACCACACTGTATTCTGGAGTGATTAATTTTGTATTTGGATCACTAACTCCATTGAAAGAAGTGTAAAGACAGCTCCCTACTGGCAAAATATCTGAGGAGGTTACAGAATGCTGTTTATTCCAGCTAGCGTCTGGAATAAATTATGTTCCAGAAATTGGCTCCTGAGACTCCTATTTCAGATGAGAATTTGTACAGTGTGCTAAGTCCTAACACTTCTGGCTAGACCATAGCCTTCATAAGGATTTGCCATTCATCATACTTGCCAGGGGCTCTCAGGTCTGGAAAGGTGCTTGTTTTGAGGAGTGAAAGAATAACAGAAGAGAAACTGCTTACCTTGGAGCTATTGTCAGTTCTCAGAGACACTGGTCTTCCAAATTTCAGGGCTCTGAGCTGTTAGTCCTAATATGTTTTCTTACTACTTCTACTGAAATTCATTAGCTATACAAGGAAGACCCAAATTTGGTTTAGATAACACTGTCGGTCATGTAAGCCACTTAAAATCTGTTGCAGATAAGGAGATAATGGCAGCAGGTGACCTGACAATTCTTAGGGTGGGAGGGAGCTTTCACAACTTGCTTTTACTCCAGTGGCAACAGCAGATGCTTGAGAACTCATGAGCCTGGACTCAAAGAGGCAGGATGGCAATCTGAGTGCTGTTTTAAACATTTTGTTCTATAAGCCATGTTTATTAATCACCCATTTTGATTAATATGGTAATTATGTTAAAGTTTTACTCAGTGCCTGAATATTATATAGGCTTTGCTTGTTTCTTCTTACATAAGCAGCACAAAATCCTGCAAAAGGGGAAATCCAACAGAAACACTGTAAATCTAAGACAACCCAAACCACTCATCACTACAGAGTCCAGAGCTTCCTATAAGAAGGTCTGCTCTTTTACTTCCACAACTAGGCTCAGGGCTCTTATGAGAGCATGGTCCTCCTCAAGTCTTTGTTGCCGGCATTCTCACATGCCTGTGCAACATTTACTCTCTGCAGCAGAGTTTATATTTTATTCTGAGATATCAGCCACATATATCAGTATGGTTTCTGAATACTACTTGCTCAAAACCAGTAAATACCTAGGAAATATAAATCTTTAATTTTTTACCAGGCAAGATTTCTAAGTGATAAGGGACAGAATTTGGAGATAGGCTTAGCCCTACATCTGGCTTGGCTTCAAAGCAAAGGCTTCATCACAGAGTGGACAGTGAGCCACCTGCTCAGTCAAAGATCGTGAATTTCTGAAGCAACTGCTCTCGCACAATGTAGAATTTTGGCTGCACATATCTATTCTGTGAGTCCAAGGGAAAGTACATTGCAGAGACCCTGTTTTCCTATTTGTTTCCAGAAAATTTTATGGATCCACATGTGCTCTTCTCCCTTTCATATTGCACTAGATGGGAGCAAGTGGACCTCTGACTTTACCTCTCTTGAGTCTTTCTTATAATCTGTGTACCACAATTTTTATAACCCATGCATCTCATCCTCCCCTCAGGCATGTTAGGACAATTTGGTCTCCTTCCTTGCACTATAAAAATGCTCAGCTGAGGTAGTATAATCTACTATTTCCCAGTGGCATGGGTCAAGGTGAGTTTGGCTAGTGAATTTAATGGGAATTAAAGTAAGCTGTGCTTAGTATCCTAAAATTGTGTTGAACTTGAAATGGTCTAATAAAAATGAAATATATATATACACACACATATAAATATTCCATAAATACAGCCTAATGGGTCAGTTTAACTTCAAAAGGATGTGGACTCCATCTCAGTTTGCCAGTTTGTATGTGGCCTCATGCTTGACAGTTTAATTAACTCTCACCCTCTAATTTCAGGACTGTTACATCAGAGAAGGAACAAATGGGGGGGAAAAAACCCTTAAAACTGAGAAAAAGCAAGAATGGATTCCAAGTGATTGAGAAACTTCCAGACAAACATCTAGATATTCTAGTGATTTAAGTGGGCTGAAGTAAAGGATGTCTGTGGCACTGTTGGTGTATCTATGCTTAAGGAAGAGCATAAGTGCTTGTGGGAAAAAAATTGCCATTTCTCTAAAGGTAGGTATGTTTTTTACTTTCTGAAATGGGCATACAGGCAGACTGTGAAGAGCTGGAAAGGGAAAATAGCAGAAAAATACACTCTGAAGACAAGTACCTGAAATAATGGAGCTTGAGGCAATGGCAACTTTCTTATTTTGCCTTCTGGTTTAAGAAAGAAGAAAGGAAGGAGGAGGCCTGGACTGCAATGCTCATCTTTACAATACAGGTAAAAACCAAATCAGTGGTTGTGCAGCTTCCATGTTGGACCAGTTTTACAAATTGAGCAGGGCATTCATTTATGTTAGACTCAAGTGCCTGTGCTTCACACTTCATGCAGGGTCGAAGTTCAGGCCTCCAGGGTAGGCAAGAAAAGAGAATGTTCTATCACTGTTTAACACCAGCTCTGTACCTGAAGTATGACACACATGGAATCATACCTATGTTTTCTCTTCATAGGTAATGAGAAGGGGATAATGGGCACACGCTCTGATTTTAGTGCTGATAGGAGCTCGGTGGGATCAGGTGCCATTCGCCTACCACAGCTTCTCCCAGAACAACACTCCCATGCTGTCCTTGGTGCCTTGACTCAGTCTTTGCCCTCTCCATCAAGGGCAGCGCTGGATGACTCCCCAGCGCGGTGAGCAGCGGTGTCAGATAACGCCCTGCGGCTGGGACTGCTGCAGGTACCCCCCCGGCTGCCCGCCCTGCAGCCCCATGCTGCCGAGGAAGCAGAGGCGCTCCATCTCGGGTCTTTAACCCGCAGACACCCCAAGCATCCCCACAGCGCTGCGTGAAGCCGGGATTCCTCAGGGGTCATCCTGCCCCTCTCCAGTAACGCTGTCCCTCTTAAAAATAAAGATAATCTAAGTAAAGGAGGGAAGGAAGCTGCGGGAAGAGGTCGGCGGCGCTCCCAGCGTGCCCGGGGGAGCCGGGCCGCTGCCGGTGCGGCGGGGCAGGCGCGGTGCTGCCGCCGCCGGGCGAGGCGGCGGCGGGAGGAGGCGAGGCGGAGCAGGCAGGAGGGCGGGCGAGCGGGCGAGCCGCTCCAGGGAAGTTTCCTCGCCGCCGCCTCCCCGAAACCCCTCCCCGCCCAGCGCGGCTCCGGGCTCCTCGCGACTTACCGCCGGGCGCCGCTCCTGGGGAGCCGCCGGGTCCGCACCGCCGCGCCGGAGGCCCCGCGGAGTAAGTGAGCGCAGCGCCGAGCCGGTGCCGGCGTGGTGTCGGACACGTGGGTGCGGCGCGGACGCGCGGTTCAGCCCCGGGCGTTGCGCAGCGGCGCTGGGCTTGCGGTGGAGGGGGAGGGAGGGGCGAGGCTGCGGGAGCGCCGGGGGTAGGGAAGAGAAGGGGCGGCAGAGCTCGGCTCGCCCGGTGCCTCGGGGCTGCACGGTGCCGGCCGGGGAGCGCCGGGCGCTGCGGCGCATTCTCGGGGTCCTCGGTGCGTCGGGTGTTTTGTGGCAGAGGGTATGAAAGTGCGGGAGCTGCGTGCGGTGAGCGTGCCTGCCTGTCTCCCGTTCCCTGGGGCCTGCCGGCTCTGAGCGCGGCAAGTGTTCGGGAAGGTGTCCATGGCCCCCGGGGAGAGCGGGCAGCTCCTCATTTGAGCGACGGAAAAAGGCGGAAGATGCGGGAGCACCGATAGCCATCCCACTGGCAGCACCGCACTCCGGTGCCCCGGGCACGACCCTCTGGGGCAGCCGTCTCTCCCCCGTGGGCCCGCTGGCTGCTGCCTCCAGGGTGTCTAGGGCAGGCGGAAGGGATGGAGGGATGCGCTTTTCTTCGCATATTCCAGCACCTTGCTCGGGACCAGAAGAGCGGCGGCAAGGAAGGAAGGGGCACACGCACAGCTGTCTCTCTCCTCAGCTCGGCTCTGGGGTTTCCACTTTGCCTGCTGCCACCTAAGCCCTTCACAAGGATTATTTTCATGGTTAATTATGAGATGATTTTTGTCTGTATTGGTCTTGGAGGCAAAACTTTTCTTCTGGAAATACTCTGTTCTTTAAAACTGTAATTAAGTAGTCAGTTTTTCTATCACAAAGTCGAATACCAGAGTTTTGTTCAATTATTAAAATATAACGTTAGACTTCCCTTCTCCCTCTTCTTTCTTCTTTTGGGCTCTAAGGAACATAACGTTGCATTTAAATTGCAGAGTAGTTCACATTGAGTCTTAGTAGCAGAACACTTTCATGGCGACATACGCTTTGCAAAATGCAATATGAACAGCAACACTAGACAGTTGCTATATTTGAAGGCTCACACTTTCCATAGTATTTTAAAATAAAAATATGGTTATATGAGGATAAATCAGTCATTCAGTGCTGTGAGAAGTTCTTTAAAAAGAGACTGTGGTGTGTGGAAAGTCCCTATGAAACAATTTCCAGATCAGAGCTGTTCATTCTCTGCCAAGAGCTGTGTAAGCATGAACCATAATGAGGGTAGTTGTGGGATCACAGAGTAGTCATGGAGCAGGTAGTCTGGCTGCATCAGAAAATAAAGAGAGACAGAAGAGCAATATGTATGGAAATGTCCCTAATTGAGGACTACAGCTCATGGAGGTATCTGGCATATCTTCTAAAGACTGGTCTGGATAGGATCCCCCCAGACCTTTGTCCTAGCTTGCAAGCATCTTATTCTAGCGTAGATTTCAGCACAAGTAAACTGCAAGTATCTGCATCCTTGAACAAACACTTAAAATTTATGGATTAGTCTTTCTGAATGGCTTGGCTATCTTCAGAATGGTAGAATTTGTGATAGCATCAATAGAAATGTTTCCAACCCATCTAAGTAGAAACCAAGTCACTGGTTCCTCACAGCTGTGTTATTCCTTCCAGGCCTGATGTTTCATTCCTAATTTTCTTCTCTACCTGCATCTTCCCACGTAAATTTAATCATTAAAAGGGTAGGAAGAAGAAGGAGGAAGCAAGTTGCTCTTTTCCTTGCTTGTGTCCTGCTTGTGCTGCAAATCCTGTAGCTGTGGACAAGGTGAGGGATGGACCCTGACAGGAGAATTTGAAAATCTTCAAAGGTCATTTGAATAGTTTGTCCAAGTCAGATGGAAACTGAGGGCCTCTTACATCCTGTGCTTTTAGAGATTTGAGGCTATTTTCTTTGTTTCTTTAATTCAGTAACTTAATTACAGAATACAAAAATAGTATTGCTCAAAGTAACCTTTCCTTCTAGATTTAGTGAAAGAGAGGAAAAGTGATACAAAATTAAGAGATTAAATTAAATTAAGAGGCTTGAGGTTTTTTTCTTTCCTTTAATTTTTACTCCTTTTATCATTTAATCTAATACATTGACCATGATAAGATAATGATTTCTGAAATGTCTGGATACCTCTAACGCTCTTTGACTCTTTTTTTTTTTAACCTCTTTGTGATACAGCATCGTATCGCACTCTGTCATGGAGTTATAATCCTACTGCATGGCCATAGAAAGTAAAATGGGAATTTAATGTTGAGTTCTATGATCCAGGCCATGCTACCATGAAAAGGATTTAGTGGTTGGACCAGGAAAGATTTACCCAGATTTGATGGTGTGACAATGAACTGTGGCTTCTTGGGAGAGGTACCCACAGAACAATTCTTAGGGGAGCCAGGGATGCAGCTGCTGCCCATACCCAAGACAAGACTTGGGTGGGGGCATGGGCTGTACAGGCAGTACAGGCAGCCAATGCCCCTGCTGTGGCCTGCCCAGGGCCACCACTGTGATGGGCTGCCCTGGAAAATCAGGGAGGTGAACTCCCACCCCTGCGAGGTGGGTCTGCATTTCTGCAGCTCTCCATATAATGAAATGAGCTAGGAGAAAGCTCTTTTTA
Organism: Psittacus erithacus; assembly: GCA_009867235.2. Taxonomy (NCBI): domain Eukaryota; kingdom Metazoa; phylum Chordata; class Aves; order Psittaciformes; family Psittacidae; genus Psittacus; species Psittacus erithacus. The sequence continues at coordinate 31,832 of WYDI02015720.1, read as the reverse complement.
TTTATAAGAGTGGAAATTGTGCGTAAAGTCCTTAAAATCGAGGAGGCCACAGCTGTCCTTCCTGTGCTGTTTCCATAGCGAGTCACACCTACAACTGGCCTAATTCCTGACTTTTCTGAATTTTAATTTCTCATTTCAATAGCTTCAGCTCTTTATTGTCTGAATATTGAAGGGGATCGGATGGGTCTGTGTGAATAAAATTTTCTGTTTTAGCTTTTAGGTTATACTGTTCTCAAAGGAAAGTGAAACATTATGTTCAGAATATTAGTGGAGTTCATTCTTTCTCCTTTATTATGAAATATTATTCATTATAACTTAGTTATAACTGACAAATAAAGCAATAATTCATCTTTTGTAAAAAATGAAAAAATAATGTTATATGGGTAACGACTGTTGTCTGTTAGGTTTTTCACACTTGATATTTTACTATAGCCATTAATACATAACAATAATTACAGTTTCATGTTGAGTTGTGATGGTGAAAAAAGATTACAAGTGTATTAGATAAGCAAACTCATAAGAAACATGGCTGTTGTTAGGGGACAGGTTGATTTTATGACTTCAACTGTTTTGCCCTTGTGGGTTTTGTTTTTGTCATAAATGTATAGAAAAGTAATTCTCAGTGGTGAATATGGTTTGGAGACATGGAGAACTGAAACTAAATACTGCTGTTTGACTAAACTTGGTGCATTTTTTGCTGACAAAGAACACATAATGCATCTTTGTGTAGTTGTGTAAGCAGAACCTATTTATCAAGGTTCCAAATCCTGAAGTTTTCTTGTTTTAATATGTGAAAAATGTTGAGTTGCTGGACTCATTTTCATGAAAACAGAGTCTGGCAGAAATCATAAGAAAAGAATGTCATCTGTCAAGCAAGAGATCTTCAAACCAGCATTTAAAAGTGTTTTTTAGCATTGTTTTCCAAGGAACCAAGAGTCTTACAAATGCTCTTGCAATCATTTCCCTTTCCTCCCCTATAATATTCACACCAATTGTCCAAATTTGGCAAAGATTTATTGGTGGGTTTTAGTTTCATAAAAAGTGACTGCTGGCTAGAGAAAAGAGGTCCTTGCCAGTGTCTCCTCCCTCGACCATCTTGGAGTATGGACAGTGTCGCAGGGAACCAGGCACCACTGTCCCTGGGATTACACCCTGAGGGGCAAGAGTGCGAGGTTGTGGCACAGAAACATGAAGGAAAGCTGGCATCATTGTTAGGTAAATATAGTATCACTCATGGTTTAAAATTAACTTTCAGTTAGTGAATTGTTATTTCTGGTCATCATGGGTCAGGTTTCCAAAGGTATTTAGGTGACTAAAGGTGCAGCTGGGTGCTCGCTGTCATTCATAAAGGTGCTTGCAGTATAAACAAACAAAAAACAAATAGACAAATACGTGTAAATGGCTACAGATGTTTAATCCTATGTGCCTTTAAATATCCCATTGGACCTCACATTGATAACTTTGACAGTTCAGTGATACAGCCTTCTGTTTTATTTAGGCTTAGGACCGTTCATTCTCTTTCATTTGTACTTTAACAGAGTTTGGAAGATAACCGATTCTCATAGATGAGTCCAAATGAAGAAAATAGACTACTTGCATCTAGTAGTGAAACTCTCACACCTATGCAAGTAGGTACCTTTGCTGTATGATGAGGAACAGAAGTATCTATAGATAGAAAATATGAATTCTGGCATTTGATCTATTGTAAGGATTGAAAATAAGATGTTCCTTATACTTGTACCAAGTGAATGTTGTGACTCATCAAAGAGAAAATTTTGGTTGACCTTGAGAGACAGGGAATTTTCATTGTATGGTAGGTAAATAAGCAAGCAGCATCCTTAGCCTTACTAATGAGGAGGTGAGGAAGGTCACTTGTACACATATTCAGCTGGTGGTTGATCCATTGTGAATCCTGGAAGTGCCACTCACGCAGACACACCGGAGCTCTGGCTGTGTGCTGCACAAGTGCAGGCACACTGCCGCAGCACCAAGGGCAGGGTGAGCCCAGAGGCAATTTGGTGTTTCGCATCAAGCATGGGACCTCAGCTGACCCAAACCCAGTGGTCAGGTTCCCCTCCACTGGGAGATGCCAAGACTTTGGCCTGTGAATTTCCCAGTTGAGCGTTAGCTTTCCATAGCCAGGATGACTCACTTGGAACCATGCTTTCTGTAACCCATCCTATTTGGGTGTATTTTTCTGCTCTCTGGGATACTGTGGCTTCCACTGCTGAAAATATTGCTGGTAGTGCTTCTTACTTGAATGCTTTTACTAGCTTGGGGGAAGCCTAGGCTTTAATGAAGGTTATTATAATTTCAGACTCAAACATATCTATTTTTTAATTAATAAAAGTTACAAAAAAACCCTGATTGAAATAAAACATGGTTTCAGCTAGAGGAAAATTACTTATAATTGCTCTGTGTAGACTTTAAAACCTTTACATGTGACTTGTATTAATTCTACCTAGCAAACTTTGACTTGTTTGCACTGAATTGTGCAGAAGCAGTACAGTTGTTTGTTGTCAGGCCACAAACTTTTATAGACTGCATATATTTTACAAACTATTTTAAAAGCTCATGTAACATAATAAGTAATGCCTTACCTTTAATCTAAATTTATAATAGGTGTAGAAAGGCTTCCTAGAGCGCATCTATAATTATTACTCATTATAAATGTCGTATGGAATCACACGGGTTGAAAGTAAGCTCTTTGTAAAGCATCTTACACTTCTTTCCTGAGCTAAGTATTGCAGTTGCATGTTATGATTTGTAGCTCAACATTTTTCTTTTATGTAGTTCATATTCTTTATTAACCATGACACTTACTCTAACAGTGTTAATTTGTGGACCCCACATCTTTTGTAGTGTGTCTGATGCATGAAAAGCTAAACAAATGAAAAAATGGCTGTTGCATTCTGGTGTTCTTCTCTTTATTCATGGTTCATAAATAACCCAGGGAAATAGGGGATTCTTGTAACTTTCAATAATACAGATCCCATGGAATGCTAAGAGCAAAGCTGTATAATCCTTGGTTGAGGCCCAAGAATTCACACTGTAAATGGTCATTTTATTAATTTTTGAAGGCATAAGTTTCCTTTATGTTTTCACCTTAAAAATATTCTTTATTTCCTGTCCTTTCTTTGCTGAAGAGTTTCAACCTACATTTTAGATACAAATAAAGTTAATCAGAGCAGGTAGTTTAAACTTCGTTTTAATTTTGCAAGTCATTAAAAAAAAAAAAAAAGGATGTTGGCAAGCAAGTTGCCAGTATAATTTTGACGTTGTTCTACAATTTGACTTCCATGTGTATTTAATATTCAATGAAAAATATGATATTTTGCTATGTTTGGAGAGCTTTGCTTTTAGAATAATATTATTACTTTAAAACTATATATAGAATCATAGAATAGTTAGGGTTGGAAAGGACCTAAAGATCATCTAGTTCCAACCCCTCTGCCATGGACAGGGACACCTTCTACTAGACAATGTCACCCAAGGCTCTGTCCAACCTGGCCTTGGATGCTGCCAGGAATGGAGCATTTGCCACGTCTTTGAGCAACCTGTTCCAGTGCCTCACTATGTGTGTGTGTCTCCCATTTTGGCCCTTTGTGGAGTTTCCTGACAGAGGCATCCTATTGGGTGCCTTTGTAAGGGAGATGAGCTCTGCAATCCGCCCACTGCTGGCAGCAGATTTCATATGTGATGCACATACTCGCCAGGGCCTCATTCCCGTTCACATCTTAAACCGTATGTGGCCATGGTAGGTGAAGGAAGCCGCAGAAAGACTTTACCAAGACTGTTCCTGAACCAGTTATATTTCAATTTCAGAACTTGCAAAAGCAGCGATAAGTTACTAACTTAATTTTCACAGCTCTCCAGTACGAGAACTTAGCCCTTCTCAGGTGTTTTGGGAGTTTTGGTCATTACATTGTCAGGTTTGTTTTTCTACCTCAGGAGAAGTTTCTTTGCATTTGACCAAGTTCCAACACTGGGGGATCAGAGAGTTCTTCTGAGCTTGCTGAGATGAGCAGCCATCAGATCCCCATTCTTTGATAAACATAGCAACATCTTTTTGCTTTTGTCTATTTCTTCAGGTTGGAATTTTCTGTTATTCTCATTTCACTTTCTCCAAGTAGCTTAGTCTGAATAATTGTGCTAATCAGGCACAATCATTTTTCAAGGTTGCTTCCACTTGAATGGAAGATATTGCAGGTTAGCAATTTAAATTAGCAAATTATTCTTAAACAGCTTGGAGAATGAGGTGAATAGTAATGAGAGCAGACTGTGAAGAACTGCACAAGGACCTTATGAGACAAGTCACTAGACAAAAAAATGACAAATTAAATTCTGCAGAGATAAGTCTAAAATGTTAAACCTTAACCAAAATAGTTGCAGCTGTACATGGGAAGTGATGCTCACTGAGATGACGCTCACCATCCAGAAATGAGATCTCAGCATCAAAGAAAATTCCAAGAAAGTCTGTTAAGTGCCCAGTAAAGCCCCCCAAAAAGTGATGGTCAGAATTGTTAGGAATCCCAAAAGTTTGTGTGGGTTCATAAGGAGAATGGACAAGCACTTGAGAGCACTGTACTGAGGGTTGCTGGGCAGATGAACTCCATCAGTCTGAGGAAATCCTCTGAACTGAAATAGCAGGAAACTGGAAAAATACTGGTGAAATGGCATATGCTTGCTCTGTTCTTGCTCTTCTGTGTCCAGTCATGGCTGTCATTGAAGGCAGCACCAGGAGGCTTGTTGGTCTGAATCAGTATTGTGGTCCTTATGTTCTCAGAACCCCTTTTTTCTGGTTAGATTTAATTGTATATGGGAGACGTAACACAAACTTCGTTGTCACATGGTTTCTGCAAGACAGGCTTACAGTGTTGTAGTAATTTTGTAAATATAATCAAGATTCAAAAAGTAGAACAGATATATTTCCCAGGCTGTCACCAATATTATTTGCCTGTGCTTTTGCATTTAAAGTGCTTCCTTCCTTCCTTCTTTCTTCTTCCTTGTACTCTTGAGTCTCCTTTGTTGATCTTGTCCAGCACCTAGGGAGATCTGGGTAAGCTGATGGATCTCATGTTTCCTTACCAGAAATGCTAGTTTTCAGTGAAATTAAAAACATTAAGGAAACACCTTATTTTTAGGTTTAAATTGACTCTTTTTAAATCTTTATTTTAAAGTTAAAAGTGATCACAGAGATGGCAAAAAAATCTAGATATTTAGTTTATATTATTGACTTGAAAATAATGAGGTTACTTTGTTGCTGACTTTGGTGAGTGTAAGTTCCATGGGTTTTACGTATGTCTGTTGAAGACGCTGGAGTCCTTGTTCTGTATTTATATAAAGGAAAGCTTACCAATATAACAATAAACCTAAAGTTTTTCAGCTCTCTCTCCCTCAAGTTTACTCCAGCCACCAGTTCTGAAACTCCGTGCATTTCTGCTCAGTCCTACTGGAAAAAAATGCTCGGTTGAGATGGCCATGGATGTTTATGGGGATGCAAAAGTGTTGACCGTTGTGCAAAGTGCGTTACCTGAAGGCTGCGTATGCACAGCAAGATCTGGGGCTGGCACTGAGCCTGTGTTTAGGTCAGTGTCAGCACTGCAGTTGGTGTGGGACATCTTCCAGCCGATGTGCATGTTAGGTCCTGCACATCTGGGCACCTGGCTGTTTTGCTGGGGTCCCTGAGGCTTGCTGGAAGGCAGGATGCTTAAAGCATTTGCAGGCATTTCAGGCTGAATCAGAGGTGGTCTTCAGTCGCAGTGCTGGAGTTAATTGCTTATAAAGCTGCTGAAAATTCCCTACTAAATTTAATTTTTTTTAAAAAAAAAAAAAGCCCACAACCTTCTTCCATTTTATTTCCTTCCTCTTTTTTTTCTTTTTTTTTTTCCTTACTTTCCCCTTTTTGGATTTTAGCTGTTACACTTGGCAAGTTTCTTTCCCAGCATTTGGAAATAATTGTTTTCTAAATGCTGCCCAGCTTATCTGCCAAATTTAACACCTTAAAAAGGAGCGGGGGTGGGGGAACAAGAGACCTACCTGGGAATGGAGCAAATGTAGTGAGCTTTTAGCAAGTGCTAAAAAGGAAACTTCCCAAATATAGCACCTAAAACCAAAACCATTGAGTTTCCTAACTTTAACTGCAAAATACCACATGCTATCATCTGCATGGTAAAAAGAGACCCTTTCACAGAGGGTCTCTTTCTTTCTTTCTCTACCAAATGATAAAGCACGTGTGGCTTTTATATTATTTTTTTTCTTCTAATGAATGTGCATGGTTTGAGGAGATACAGTTTTGTCCAGGTGCTATTAGAAAATCCTACCAGTTCCTGAGGAAGTGTGATCAGTCTGACAAACTTTTTCTAAAAAAAAAAAGAGAAAGAAAAAGAAAAGAAAAGCAAAGCAGTATCCCTTATCTTGGAGACTTTACAATGGCATCATTGGCCGTGAGGTTCTAAGACAGAAGCAGTTTTGCTAGTAGCACAGAACATGAAAAAAGTTTAATCCTTCCTTCTTGGTGATGGAAAGTGTAAAGTAGTGCAAGGTATTGTTGTGTTTCTGCTGTTTCTGATCACAGTGAACTTCAGCAAGGGCTCACTGCAACTGAATGTGTGCTGCAGCAGCCCTGGGTTGGCTCAGAGGTCTGGATGTTAGTGGTAAAGTAGAGTTTGCATGGGAAATGCAAAGTTTTTATGGAGAACAGCTTGCCAAGTGAAAGAAATCTGGTTCCTTGTCTTCAAACATAGGTTGTAGGTGAAGGTAGCCAGCCATGGCCAGTTACTTGGTCACCCTTGGATTCAGTACTGTCTGTACAGGAGACCACCCTCTGCTAGCACCATCCAGCCCTAAGAGATTATTTCACAGTGTCTCTGACTGCATTTAACATCCACTTCCTGTGTAGGCAGCCACTCACTTTTGTCAGGTTTTGAGGTGAGCACTCAGATGGGGACAGCCCTTACAGAAAAGGAGCTTATTGAAGTCTTAGCCACCTCCACAGCCTGGCCAGGGAGCGGCTGGCAACTGCCCTCCACCTGGCTGCAAAGGCTCGTGTTCAGATTCATGTGTGTAAGGAAAATTGTATGATGTTGCCTAATGTTTCAGAGAGAAGGGAATAAAATCCCCTGTAAACCACTTTCTGTACTTCTTAGCTCTTTGTGTTTTGTTCTTTTTCTATTATTTTTTATTATTATTATTATTATTATTTCTCTTTAAAATGGTAAGGGCTGTTTAGAAAAGGGGCTGCAAGTTATCATGCCTGACACAGCAGCACTTTTTTAGCTGGTGGGACTCTAAGTGCTACCATCGTATATTTAATAATCATATTTAACCAAGCAAATTACTTCCAAAGTAGTAGAGAAAAATAAAAGGGGATATGTACTTTCATGGCTTCCCTTCAATTTAGATCTTGTCTTTTTCAATCATTTGAGGTTTTTTCCCCTCATATTCAATGGCATATTTTGCATATAACAACTTATCTGTAATAGATACTCTACTTAATGTAGATGTAATTTTTGATATGTTAACAACTCAAGGGAATGCAATTAATTTTTGTAAAGCTTTACTAAAAATTAAAAATAACCTAAGATGACAATTATAATAACTAAGTTGCTCTTGTTTAAGAGTTGAATTTTTCAAAATTAAAATTACTTAACTACATTGTAAATCAGCTGTTCTGTATTAACATCTAAGCCCTCATGTTACTGCTAGCTTGATTCTGCTGCCCGAGGTCTCTGGCTGAGGAGGACAAGTCTCTGCCCCTAACAGTGCGTGTGTGGTATATATAGGGCCCCTTCTTAAATCTTCTTTGCAGTGACTTGGAGAGTGGATTATGTCAGAGCACAATATGCAATAGTGAGCTCTTTTGACACTGGTGTGTTATAGGAATCTCTCCCAGAGAGAGAAAATGCTGCAGCAGATTTTGCAAGCTAGGTTGCCTAATTACAGTTGAACTATGTTATACACTAAAACATATATGCTTTTTCCTTATGGGCTTTAATAGAAAATGCTATTTAAATGTAGATGATTACAAGTCTTGGTAAAGTTTTCTTTCCATTAGTAACGAGAGCACTGCTGATCTGAAAAGCTGTCAGGTCATCCACATACCGGCATTACATCAATTGACTTTTGAATATTTTTCCATTAGAAAAGGCTCCATTTTATTCCCTCACTGAAGTGGCAGACTTTCAGCTTGTGTGGTTTTTCCATTTATTGAATTTTGCAATAAAAGAGTTTTTGAAACAGATGTCAGTCATTGCTTAGGAGTGGGACATTGTTAGAGAACTATTTTTTTTCTTTTTGCTATTATTATTTTTCTTTTAGAGTTAGGAGAAATCCTTGTCCTTCCCCTCCCTAACTTTGTCACTTTTTAAAGCCTTAAATAATTTTCTAACATATAATCTGGTGTAAGCGCAAGTATGAGCACCAAACCCAGAGATTTCATAGAAACAGTTCAGATTGGCCATTGTTCTCAGCAGGAGTGGGGCTGGATTTGATCTCTCAGTTGTAAACCAGAAAGAAGGGAGTGGATGCATTACAGAAGCATGGTTCATATTAGCATCTTCCTCAGGGTGTGGAGTGGTCCTGTTAACACTTTCTTAATGTTTAGATTTTATAGAAGTAGCTGAATGTGTGCAATGAGTAGTGTCCAGTATGGATTTGTTGTGCACAGAGCAACAGGGCTTGAAGGGATTTTTATTTTTCAGTTTCTTGCAAGAATCCCATTCAGATAGAAAGATACAGAATAAGATTTCAGGATCCTGATCCTAAAATATACATGTTTCGTATACACAGTTGTTTTAGAACAAATTATCTTCAGGCCATTAGATCTCTGCTTGTCATAGATAAGCAAAATGCTATTCACATTTTTAAGGTGTATGTGTGTATATATACACACAGTCCCCCCTAAAATCAGGTTTACATTTTTATTATTCTTTAGCAGACTGCCAGTTTTTCTAATGAGAATTTCAGTTGGGCTTGTTTGACTTATTGGAATGATTAATTCTGAACTTTAAGAACATCACAACCTTTTACTCTAAAGAAAGTTGGCTATGTAAGGAAACCACATTTTGAACTGATGTCTGTTTGAGGGGGGTAAGCCTTTGTTGATTCATCTCGGCTCTTCACTGTTATTTTTAACATCAAAGAACACCATTTTGGAACGTGAGAGAACACAAAGCATCCCATATTTATAATTTATAGGGACTAGAACTGTGACCTAATGTAAACTTGAAGAGATTTAATATAAAAATATCTTTAGCTTGAGGGCAACATTTTGAAAACTTTGTGGATTTTCTTTTTTATCCTGGCTCAATCTACAATCAGATTTCTTTGTTGTTATTTCCTATTAGCATTAAAGTACAATTGACATTGATAGATATCAGGGAGAGGCTGAACTTCGTCCCAAAGAAAAAAAAAGAAAGAAAGAAAAAAAGTAAAGATGTGTTGTTGGCACAGAAAGCAGCAGTAGGAGAATTCCTGGCTGCCTTTTATTTGACTGCTGACAGCAAGCATAACGGGGCTCTTGCTGCCTGCTTTTGGCTTGTGTGGATTTGCAATAAACAGCTCAACTATATATTTATTTTCAAGATTGATTCAATTCATTGAAGATAACTGCTCCCAACTTGTGTATACTTGTTATTTGGTGGAAAGTCACAGATGTAAAGATCAGCTCTTCATTTCACGCCAACAAATTAATACGGTGATATGGTACTGTCTTTTCCACAGGTGTGTGTGTGCTGGGACTGTCTGAACCTTACTGGAACTAGTACCCCATATATAATTTGGAAGAAGAACTCTTCAATGGAAGACCCCCAGGGAATAAATGAGAAGTCTGTAAGTAAACAACTTGTCAGTCCTGAAGAAAAAAAAGTCATGGTTTTTAGAGTGGTAATTATTTTTGTTGAGACCTAGTGGCTGGAAAATCTTAGAAAGCTACATGTGCTTTTAGTGATTTGAAGCAGTGAATGATGAAATTCATTGAGAGGTGGAGGTACTAAAGCTGCAGAAAAGATGTATAGATTTAAAAATGTTTGTCTTCAGCAATTCATATTATGAAAAGCTGGTTGTTGCTTTCTCCAAGAAATATTCAGCTTGCTGCATTTGTACTGTTAACATTTTGATCTGTTGGAAAGTTTTCATCCTGTTATTTGAAGTTATTTCTCTTTGCCTGTGTGAATATATGCAAATATTGCTTCTAGGAGAAGGGAGTACAGCTCCTAGTGGCAAAGTCTTATGAACAGTGGCAAAATCTGTGTTTCTTAAAAAAAATATGTTTCCAGCATTGTTGTTTCTTGTAAATGCCTGTTTTTAAAGTCAAAATAGTGACAAATTTTGAAAACTATCACACACGGTTAATAATGTTTTAAAATAATGCTTCGTGCACGGTCAAATCATTAGTGTGTGTGCTATGGATTTTTTAGTTTAGTTTGTGATATCATTTTTGGCACTTGAACATCAAAATGCTACATGTATGGTTTTATTCTGGATCGTTTTAACAGAAATGGTACACAATGAAATTGGCTTTTTTTTACCAGTTGTAAAATAACTCCAAAAACTACTATTCAGTAAATTCAATTAGATGTATTTCCTGCATTTTTTTTCTTGCTTATTTTCTACATCTGACAGTACTCTGCATCATCTTTCAGTCTTCCCCTTGCACATCCAGTTTCCCTCATGCTTGTGTTAGTTTTTCACATAGCAACAGAGTAAAAAAAACCCAAGCCACCTAATAATAAGTTTGTTGTGTTGCGTGTTTTTGTTACACTTCTGGTCCAGTGTATTTTTTAACAGTGTGAAGCAATATGGCTTTGATTATTTTCCAACGTTCATTTGTTCCACAGTCTGTCTCTATGTGTACATTTGGGTATTTATCCATTGCTGCTACAGCAATTTGTGGAAAGGACCAATTCACTCCTAGAGAAAGGGGTGGCCATGGTTACTGACTGGCGCTAAACAGGGATGGTCCTGTTTGCAGTTGCAGTCCCAGAGCTTTCAGCACCACCCAATCTCAGTCCTTTTTCTATTCAGGTTCAGGCTTTCCTCTGTGCATGAAACGCCTTTCCACAAAGCTGTTGGGATTTTCTGTGGCTTTCACTGCCATACTGCCTCTCTGTACACTCGGCATAGACTGGGCTTCATGTGCTGCAGTGGGTTTGTGTCGGGTAATTGTATGCTGGAGCTGTATGTAATGACAAATATAACTGTCACTTAACATAACGGGAGTGTTAAGGGAAATATTTGTTCATGGTTTGGCACCACCAGCACTCCTGTTGGGGTTATTCATTCCATTCCTTCTTTTCACCACTTAGTCCAGAGAGCCTGTAAAACACTTCATCTGCTCAGAATTTCCTTACACGTTACCCAAGTGGGTGGTAGTCGTGGATGCTATCAGGATTGTCAAAATTTAAATCAGTAACTGCTGCATTGACAAGCACTCAGGCTTCTGTAACTCAGGCAAGGACTGAACACCTCAAAGGTATATGACACAGGGCAGAAGTACTACTGTGGGAGATGACTTTTGATTGCTGTGTCATTGGATAGGTTTCAAATTGGGCTATTAACCTTGTGAATCAAATCCTGCAATTAGGCCTCATTCATAACTGGACCAGCTGCTGCATTTGCAATAGTGAATTGACCAACATGGAGATTTCTTAAAAGCAGTAGTCGGAAGGCAAAATAGTCTCAGTGAAAATAAAGAAGATGGCATGAACACTGTTTTTGTTTATTCTGCTCCCTATGTGCATACAAGAAAAAGAAAGAGACAGTGAGGGATAGATTAACACTCTTTAATTACAACACAAAACCCAAAAGCTACTTGGGATTTAGCAACTCCTAAAACCTGGTGGTTAGGACAAGAAGAAAACTTTTCTGTAAGTGCCAGCTGCAAGGTACTTTTATTTTGGAACTGGCCAATGCAAACTATGCTGTGGAAGCAGTTTCAGGTACGTGTGGGTAAGGGAGGCACTTTATTCAGCCACTGAGTGTTGAAGGTGTATAAAGTTTTAGGAAAACAGAGCTAGATGGACAGCAGAGCAAGTATGAGGAGAAGGAGAAAGGGAAATAAAAAAAGTTTATCAGACAACACTATAAGAGAGTAGATGAGTAGGTACATTGCTGCTGTCTTTGGCCAAGACTTCTCTGTTGAGGAGGACGATGCTTCACATGGGAATGCCTGTTAGTGTCTAGTATGGATTTATTGTGCACTGACAGCCCATCAGAGTTAACACGTACAAAAGGATGCCATATTAAGCCCACCAGGTAAACGTCTGCACTCTGTTACATTCATACAACTGAGAGGGGATTTTAGCATCCAAGCAACACTTTCATCACCTGGAGAAATGGTCCTAATGGTGCTGTCATGTGTTTGTTTCACATTCTTTATGAACTGACTTGTAAACTTCTGCTTGCAAACTTGAACACTACATCTGCCCCCACCTTGCTTTACTGAGAAAGAAGCATAACACAAATCAGACTGGCTAGATGGAGGATATCAGTGTATTATCCTACCTGAAAAAGTCACCGATGTTAAGTTTCTTTCTTCCCAAGTCAAAAAAACCCCAACCCTTTAAGCTTGTTTTCTAATAATATGTGCACCTATTAAAGATGGTCCATTTTATCAAGCTAAAACAAGTGGTGGATTATTTTTAACTTGTATTTCTCTACTAATAAATTGATTGTTGATTTCAACCCAATTTCTCAGTGCAGCAGAGATCTCAGTAATCACAAAGAAGTTATAAATTCCTACAACTGTACTGTCTCAGTGTCTGGGCTGTCCCTTCTGAAAGATTATCAAAATGCCGTGCTGCTCACCTCACTGACCTTTCTGTGGAGGTACTTCTTCATTTGGTTGACTTCTGAGCAAAAACCAATGAAATAGTATTATTTGGCTTGCTGCTGATAATCTGCATATCTGATACATAGCCAGCATGTTTTCACTTTGAAATGCTGTGCATAGGTTTGCATATCTCAGGCCAGGTTTGGTATACTAATGCTGTAATCTCTGTTTCATTTTAGTTGAGAACTAAACCCTGTTGAGTTTTTTGACTCTGTTCTTCACCATCCTGAGGAGACTTCTCTGCCTCTTTCACTCATTTGCAATGAGTTCCACCTCTCACACATACCTGAAAAGAAAAAAACCACATCTTTTTTAAAATATTTTTGAGATGAAAATGTCAGTTTGGATGATACAGGAATTCTGATTACAAGGAAACTGAGAATGGGTAGCACTACATCTTATATCAAACTGATTTTAAAAACTTGGTGAAATTATTGTGGTTTACATTTGTGGTAGGTTTAAACTCTATCAGTCCCAAACTTGGCATTGGCATGAATGCATTATCCTAGAAACCTTCTAGAAGGTTTCTTCATCTACAAACATGACAAACACTGATAGTCAGAATATTCTGGTATGATATGCTTGATGTAGATAATACGTCTGGGTTGGGGTACCCTGATGCCAACTTTTTACAAACCTCCAAAAGGACATATTAGAGGTAAGCAGGTATTTTATTAGGTTGATTTGCCTATTGATTTTAAAAAAATGCATGGATTTTCATTTATTTGCAAGATTCAGCACAAGGAATTTTTCATAAGTAAATACTAGGATGTTTTTAGCAATTACTATACCCTCTGGGAATATTTTGGAGAGTATTCCTTCTCCATTAGTCTGTTTTGGTAGCGATGTTGGGTTATTATGTAGCATAAAATATGTTTCATTCCTCCCCCATCCAGGCTTCTAGTTGAAAATTCTCATCTCAAAATCGTACACCAAGAAGTATTTTTCAGCACCGAGTATTTCTGATGATGGATTTTGCCCATCTGGAAAAACAGAGCGAAGACTTTGAGGCCCTCAGCAGTCAAGTTAGATCCAAAGAGTGTGTATCCAATGAGCCAAGAAAGGAGGTGCTCCTAGTCTGCTTCAGCAGTTAATCTTCTCTGATTCCCCCTGCAGCCCCCAAACCTCAGCCTTCGGTTGCCTCTCTGGGCAGCCTGGCTGCATACTTCCAGCTTCTTGCTCCTCCCAGCTGTCCGCTGGTCACCGCTCTCCTGCTTATCCCATGCCATGTATTGGAGAGCAGCGCTTGCACTGAAAAGTCATCTCATACCTAATGGAAAGATGCAGAGAGAGTAACTGGTTTCAGCAAGAAAAGCAGGGGAAAGGTGGGGAGGGGAGGGGAAGGAACCAAACCAGAAAACATCCAGCACCTGGCTGCAGCAAAATAATGAATTTTGCAGCAAACATCCGAGATTCTGTGGAATCTTGGAAAAATGCCAGACTCCACGACCACAGAAATGCTGAGTCCATGGGGCCCAGAGAGAGATGGCTGGGGCAGTTCACATCTCTCCGTCTTTGTTTCAAGCTCCTTGCAGTCTTACTGAGGCATCAGGTTACACTCTTTTCACATTTTCAAGGTTATCTTTGCTACCAGAAAGGATAGAAAGCTCATTCTGTTTCTAGGAGAGCTGGGATTCAGTGGCGCGGCTCTCCAGCCCAGGAGTGGTTTCAGAGGCCATCACCATGCCTATGCCTGTGGGCATGGCTGGTGACAGCCAGACACGACCTCCAGCTTTGAACAATGACATCAATGGCATGTTTGTCATGCTGTCACACTGCCTGTTTGTCTCATTAGGGGACCAAGTCTATGAGGAAAATGGGTGAAAATACAAGTATTTTACCTTTGGTTGAAAGCTCATAGCACCATCACCTGTGAAAATCATGTATATTGGTGCTACCTCAGTTTCTCTCAAAGGCTGGCACAGCAGTGTACTCCCTCCTGTGTCCTCTTGCTATTCTAAAGAAATGTGTAATGTGCTGCCTTTTTAGAAAGCTCTGCAAGGCAATAACCAACAAGCAGCATGCAATTGCAATCTGTAACTGAGCCTGTAAAATGGAATTGCTGCACCCTTCCCACTCCCCTTCCTCTCTCTATCTGCAATTGGTAGGATATTGGAAACGTAAGCCACAGAACCTTCTTGCAACACTTGGTAAGTGTCAATAAGAATTAACAGGCAGAGCTAGCTGATGTATTTAAATTCCTCACATTGAAATGAGCTGTTGCTAGGCAGTTTATAACTGCTTAATCAGTAACTATTAGTAGGTTTTTTTCTTTAAAGACATTTTGTGAAAATGTTCTGGAAAATTGTAAGCTGTTTGTGGACAGATTGAAGTGTCCCCCTTATTCACTACAAACTATTCATTCAGCTGGGCTTGCAATAATGCTGCAGAGGAATTCTTGATACTTATAATGTGCTTTTCCTAATGGGTGGCAGAAACTCTGCAGTGCTGTAGGCAATGATGCTTGCAGCACTGACAGATGTATATCTACCCACAGCACATAGTGTGGGGTATATTAATCTTTGCAGTACCAGATCCTAAACATAGCATGCATCATAGCTCTTATTTTCAATGAGTGTTTGTAATTATCTGCCAATGATTCCAACAACTAATCCTACCGCCAGCATAACTCTTAATGCATTTTCCTCACACACGCGTCTGCACTGGCCTTATGGTCCTGGCTTTAGGACTAAGACAGAGACCTTGCAGGGATTTTGTTGGGGTCAACAGATACCACCACTAACCTTATAGCTGCAAACCCTCTTTGAGGTGAATCTTTGTCTTTGTTATGGTGTGAGACATTTTTAGATCGCCTTGTAAAAATGGGTGTATAAAAAATACACAATCTGTCTGACTCTTTCCAACCACTATATACTGTTCTGCATGAAGTCTCCTCTTGAAAGTCTTGATGAAGTTGTAGCTTAGCCCTTAACAGTAAAAAGCAAACTGCCAGTGAAGTTTATTTTCTTTTTTCTAGGTTTTCTGGACCATTGTTCCACTTGAGGAGCCATGTTTGTTAGTTTTGGCTCTCTGACTTTTCTTCCTTAAGGATAAACTCTCCTTAGGCAGTTGTACAACTATGCAACTAAAAGACTGCATAGCAGTTTATTCACAGCTCAAGCTCCAGCAGAATTCAACTGTGTGACTCCCTGGCTTAAGCGGGGGTGCATCTGTAATGTAAATACCTACTTGATTTTGTAGAAAACCAGGGGGTTTTTTGTTTGTTCTTGTAAAAGATTCCTGCTGGAAGCTTAACTTTAAAGTTGGCATCCAGCCTTCTCTGCTGTGACTCTGATATTGATCTGATTTTGTGCTTTCATTGCCATTTTTATATTTTGAAATTTTTAATTCAACATTAGCTTTGCTTACAAGCTAGAGAGCAGAATAAAATCGCATTACAAACATTGTAGTATTAGATTTTATCACCATTTATTTCTTCTCGTCTGCTCAGGGATTTCTACATGTTCGGTAGAACTAATTTGCAGTCAGACACTGAGGTCTTCTAGAAGGCCAGCAGGCTCCACAAACTAATTTATCCAAATAACCAGTCCCTCATAGGCCAACCATAGAAGGACACCAAAATGGCCTAAGCAGGCAAAGCCCTCTTTTGAAGTCTGGAATGTTTTGACTGACTTGAAACAGGCGGCAGGAATGAAGGGATAATTTTCAGTGACCCATGGGACTTTTTTGGCATTTTCAAATATTAGGTAAAACAAAGAGAAATTGCTTGTTCTAATTTAGAAAGACTTAGCAATCCGGAAGGTAACCGGACTCAGAACTGAGTACTAAGGTATAGAGCTGAAGTTTACTCAATACATTGAGGGTTTGCATCTGGGTATATAGTATTTACACACCCACACATACACACACTGCTTTACTTATGCATACACATACCTAAACTGTTTTTTGAATTTCACTTTTACAACAAAGCTTAAGTACAGTGTATATCCATGCAATATTAAGTGAACTATCTGAAACACTGTTCTTAAGTACATACTGTTTTTCTTGAAGCCATCACTTTTAATTGTAGGATGTGCTTCTGTTGCTGCTTCAGAAGCTGGTATACTCACTCAGATGCCAAGACTTACATGCTATACCAGTTTTCTTGCACCCCCTGTCCTGGTGCTATTTGAGTAAATGTAGAAATTAATATAATTTTTGAGTCTTCCAGTCTAAAGTAGTCTCGCAGGCACAAAGGGTATATATTTTGTTGCATGCAGAAAACCACAATTTTCTATGAACACTTCTAAGGAGAGAGAGAATATGAATAATTAGGAACAAAATTAAAACATTACAGATCGGGTTCTTCATATTCAGCTGCTTGAATGTGTGTCTTAATGACAGTTTGGAGCAATCTCATGTATTTCAGCAACTACCTTAGAGACATGCTTTTGTATATTTTGTCTCAAAATTACCACGCAGATTTATGTGATGGGTCCAATCCAGTATTTAGCAACAACAGTGACACAGAGCAACTTCAGCTCTTTGCTTCTTCCCCATGATATTGACTCACAGATAAGCTGGAGATTTCTAGCAGAGTGTTGTCTGTAAGGAGGAATCAATAAGCCAGTAATGAAGCTTCTCTACACATGCTTAATAAAAGTATACTTAATGCAGTATTTTGACAAGGGTTTTGGTCACCAGCTCACCTTTTTCCATTTGACATCCTTGGTGATTCTTGGGAGCTGTGCAGACATAAAACTCACAGTTAAGGGAGGGAGTAAATGCCCTCTCGTGTGCACTCACAGAGGTTACAGGTTTAGGGGTCTGTAGAGCATTGCTGTGGGGCTCATGTGCGTGTCTTGACAACTTTATGGATAGAAATTTTAAGCTGGCATTAAGTTGGCACTTAAAGCTCTGTGGTATTTGGTTGCACTATAGCTGCTGATGGTACTGCTCCTACAGACACAGCAAACTCCTGTGTTTAGTTTGTCATTTTACTTGGGATACTGAAATGTAAGTTCCTCCTGATTTCAGATTTCTCTGAAGTATTTGTGCTTAGTATTGTCCTATGGCAATAGACAAATATGATAGGATGACAGAGAAATCCTGCTCAGTGCAGTTTTCAGTCTTATATATACTGACCTCAGATTAGTGGATTTCAGAAACATGATGTTTAAATTAATGTTATTTTGTGTGAGTGTATATATATGTGTCTGTGTGTGTCTGTGTGCATGGAATGTATTAGATTAAATTAAGTTATGTTCCAGCTTTTACTTGAGGAATATAATTTTGTTAGTAGTTAATAATGTTAATGCCATGATTTTCTCGTATTATGTTTACATATATGGCTGCAGTAAAATCAAATTATATTTCCTGGGGGTAAGATTAGTCAGTCAAGGACCTATTTACAACAGGAGAAATTAAAATTCAGAGTTCGTAGGAAAGAGATGCTTCTCTATTTCTGTCTGCCTCGCTTTGGCTGCGTTGTCTAGACTGTACGAGAAGTCATGGGCTCACTGGTCCTGAGATCTGTGCATGCAGCGCAGCGTCAGAGTCTGACAGTGAATGAGGAGGCTTCGTAGGCATTTCTCATCAGTCGTATAGAATTTGTCATTCTGACATTTTTGGCATTCAAAGCCTTATATTCTGCCACCAGCATTCACAGGGTGAGCTTTCCATTGTGCCAACAGTGCACCTAGACAACTGTGCAGTGCAGCAGATGGGAGAAAATTTCTTCCCAGCTCCTATGGTGATCAGCTCATACCCTGAAGCACAGGATTTGATTATCCTGATTATAATTTACAGGGCTATAAATGTTAATGGTCATAGGTCAATGAATAAAATTGCTTGAAGATAAAAAAATAGCTTATTTTTTTCTCAATCTGTTTTAAAAGGAATAAGTAGGAGAATAAGTAATTTCAGGCACACTTGCACACTCCTTGCAGAGTGGAGTAATCTAAGTGTTACATTTGATCAAAATGAATGGGCATTAAAAGAGAGAGAGCTTTTAGAGTAAGCAACCACTTTTAGGGTGCTTGTAGATCAGGTATTGTTCTTGC
This sequence comes from Psittacus erithacus, assembly GCA_009867235.2. Lineage (NCBI taxonomy): Eukaryota > Metazoa > Chordata > Aves > Psittaciformes > Psittacidae > Psittacus > Psittacus erithacus. The sequence goes on along the minus strand of WYDI02015720.1, from coordinate 12,998 downwards.
TGAATGTGTGTTTTGTCCTGTAGATATTTTTAGGAAAGTAAGCATGATCTATTTTTTATTTTATTTTTATTCTTAATAATTGGACATATTTTTCATGCTTGACCACCCTTTTAGGCTGTAAATAATTTAAAAGATCTAAAAGTATCTCTGTATTCAGAATCAACGAGTTAAATGCTTGTATGCCTTGCTTTCACCTTCAGTTATTTGTACATGAAAAAAAAATCTAAATTTAGGGATGGCCTGTTTCACTTCTATTTTTCTACCCTTGTTTGAAGCATTTCTTAGGAACAAGGTATATTTAGTGGCAGGCTGATAGGTACATCAGATGTGTTATTTGCAGCAATATTTCTGAAAAGGAAAAGGTGTGACATCTATGGTTTTTTTTTTCTCTGGTTTTAGTAAGTAAAAGCTGCAAAAGCTAAGTGGCACATCAAGCAGGTTTATATAATGCAGACACTGCATATATCCTCTGCTCAGTCCCTGGAAGGGCTGTACGCTGCCATTATGCTTTCTATAAACAGAAGACAAGCACACTGCCAAATCCTTGCAGCACTGGACACCAGCTCTTTCTGTTCTTAGCTTGTCTTGTTTGTTGTTGCTCAAAGACTGTCTTATTTGCCAGTATTGCACCTGGTTTTGGTCGTCAGGAGCAAAGAGTATCTTGCACTTCTTGGTATGTGGACTCTCATCTTCTCAATTTCTTCTCCATCTGAACTTTTAAATAAAATAATTAATTTGACAGTATTTTGGTCTGACTTTGGCGAGTTAAGAACAATAGCTACTCAGAAGCAAACAATTCTGTGGTTCTGGGGCTGGACAAAGAGGCAGGAGCCTTGTATAAAAGCTTGGAGAACACTCAGATTTGGACAGACAGAGAAGAGCAAGAGGTATGTGAATGCCAGTAAATTGGGTTAGACAGCATAGCTTGCTGTTCTGCATCTAACAGGGACCAATAGCAGACATTTAAAGAGAGTAGGAGAAATAAAGCAAATCCTGCTTTTGATAAGAGGGATATATAGACAAATCGTTGTGCTTAATGCTGTCCTTCATGAGCTTGCTTTTATTTGGACATATTTATAATTTGAACCTTGGTGTTGATGAGTTCCACAAGCTAATTATGTGCTTTTTAAGGAAGTCTTGCTGTTTTACACTTGCCTGCAGTGAAAACATGGGTTTGTTAAATTTTGCTGACATGAGAAATAATGAATTGTCAATCTCTGCTTGCTTCCTGCAGTCTCTTTCCTGATTCTATAGACTTCTGCTGTTCTCATGACACCGAGGTGTCTCTTCCAAGCTGAAGAGCATTGTTTTTTCCCGAGGGTACTGGTGAGCTTTGTGTGAGAGATTCAAGATGTGAGCACTCTGGCTTTAGGGTGTTTTCTGTTTTACTCTGTCTTTCCTTCCTAAAAATGTTTAACACTATATACACCTTTCTGACTGCCACTGGCCACTAAGCTGTTGTTTTTAGATAATTACTGGCAACAATTCCAAGATCTTCTTCCTTGGGAACAGCAGCTAATTTAGCACTTATCCTTGCACATCCTCATTTGGAGTTTTCTTTTACTTTGCATTTATCAGCACAGAATTTCACCTGCACTTGTAATGTGCAGTCACCATAAATCAGTTCTCTGTAGGCAGCTTTACTTTGAGCTCACCCAAGTAGCTTAGCAAATTTATAACCTTGCTGTTTGCCATCTTTTCCAGAGCATTTATGTTTAATAGAGCAGGTCGTTTTGGAATTCCACTGGTAACACTGTGAAAACTGCCCACTTACTCTGTTTCTTCCTTTAAATAGTAATTCATGACAGACCTTTTATTTTACCTTGTGACAAATTGTTTAAGAGCTTTTGGCTTGTGAGAGCTTTTGAGAAATCTAAATATACTACATTAGCCAAATCATCCTTGTCCAAATAATCATTAACTCTTTAAGAAAAGCTAGTAATCTTGAAGTTATGACTTCTCTTTACAAAGCCATGCTTTCTCTTCCCCATTACATCATATTCCAGTGTGCCTACCAATTCTCTTGTTTATTATAGCAGCTGACTTGATCATGCTTCCATTATTTTAGAGCTCTTGAATAAACTCTTCGGTCTGGATGTTTTGTGCCTCTTTATTTTGTTAATCTTCCCCAAAGCTTCCCCTGTTAATACTTTGGTTTAGAGCTGTCAAGGTCTTCTCTTCTTGCATAGTAAGTATCATGCAAAAAATTCATTCATTCTGCAATGGTCCTGTCTTTACTGAGCATTGTTATCGCCACAGGCAAATGTTGGCTTTTTGCATGTTTTCCATGAAGTCTTTACATTAATCTGAGCTAATAGCAAATGCTTCTTTCAGGGCTTTTTGGTTGGTTGGTTGGGTTTTTTTGGATGGTTTGATTGTGGGGTTTTTTTGTTCTGTTTTGTTTCGTTTTGTCTTGTCCTGTATTCTCGTGGGTTAGCGTTTGAATTCACAGGACATAAGCCTTTTCCAGTTTCAGGTATTTAGCTGTAATGTATAGTACTCCGCCTGTATAATGTCTTTGAACCCTCAGCATCTGCTCCAGCAAAGCCTGAGTCTTCTGTGGCTCTGTACAGGTCAACTAGTCCTGTGCAGGTGTCTGGGACATCTAAAATAGCACTAGAGGCTTTGTCTGAGCACCAGAATTGTTTGCAGTATCTTTTTATTTTATTAGTCTTGTATAGTAATATTAGTAAGTTTGTCTTTTTGTCGTCTTGTTATCTTTGCAGAGTACAGAGTGAATTCAGCTCTTACAAGTGTTCTTTGCTATTTTATATCTATGTGACTTTATGGATCTATGTATGTGGACAGATTTTTTGAGATTATTTCCTTGCAGCATAAATAACTACAGAAATGAAGCTGCAAAACAAGCAGAGTACACTTTTTGTTACGGTTTGAAGCAACAGGTTCTCTTTATGAATCTCCTTTATCTGTTTCCCAGTTTGTTGGGTTTTCTTCTTTGTTGTTGCTGGTTTGGTTTGGTTTTATTTTGTTTTCTCAGAAGCGTTCCGCATGAGACCAGAGCATCCCGTGGTGATGTGTAAAGCTTTTGTATGATGCGCCAGTGAGAACATGTATGATGTTCTGCGAGAACAGAATTTACTACCCTGTGGTAATTTTTTCAGTGGGGGGTTTTATAGTCTGTGCAGATGTGGCAGTACCACACTAGGGTGAGATCTGAGTAAAGCTTTTTGTTGTTATTAGGGTTGTTTGAACAATTAACCCAAACAGACTGTCACCAAAGAGAGCTCCCTTCTCCAGGTGAGAACTGAGGTGACAAAGGCTTGCTTTTCACACAGTATGCAACACCTTTGATGCATGCGCTGAGTAGCAGAGCTCATTACAGTGTGTAGTAGAAGTGTTGATATAGGTGTGGTGAACTAAAAGAGGTAAATGAGGTAAGATCTGCAGTAATCTTTACAAGATCAAAATGATGAATAAGAGATTGGAAAATCAAAATCAATTTTAGGTGCAAAAACATTCAGAACTTTTCTCACTGAATGTATTCACTAAAAAGAAATAGCTTTGAAACTGAAACTCTGTGAATTTGTGTTGAATTTGGGTCAATAGTTTTGACAAAAAAAAAACAGAAACTGGGGGTGCTGTCATCAGTTGCTGCTTAGGAAGATGTGATTCCATCCCCTTTTCACTCTGTTCTCTGGTAACAGTGTTTTGGGATGTGGTCATGACTTACAATGTGGGTTGGAGCAGAGAAGAGAGTAAACACCTCATCCTTGCAAGTGACTGTCCTACCCACTTGACTGCAGGTATTCCGAGGGAGAGGTTTGAGAGCAGCTTGTTCCAGGAAAACAAGAGGGAAGATGCTTTCATGGAGGAGTTCTAGCTCTAATCAGGCAGAAGTGGGGTCTGAGTTCTATTTTGCCTTATGCTTTATGCTTTAAAGAATAATGGCTTTAAGCTGAAACAGGGTAGATTTAGATTAGATATTAGGAAAAAATTCTTCACTGTGAGGGTGGTGAGGGACTGGCACAAGCTGCCAAGAGAAGTTGTAGCTGCCCCATCCCCAGAAGTGTTCAAGGCCAGGCTGAATGGGGCTTTGAGCAACCTGGTCTTGTGAAGGTGTCCCCTGCCTATGGCAGGGGTTTGGAACTAGATGATCTTTAAAGTCCGTTTCAACCCAAACCATTCTATTATTCTATGATTCTTTGGGTTGTAGGATAGTCAAGGGTGTAAGAAACATGTGCTCCAGCTACCTGTTCCCCCTTCTCTTGTCATTTAATCTTTTTGTTAAAAGCTCTTTCTTCAAAACTTTATTCTCCCCTTGCTAGTGAAAAATTCTGGAAAGTCCTGATTTTTGGAATGGATCAGAAGGGTTTGACAGGTAGGTTTTGGGAGAGTAAGGACATAGACTTCCAGTAAAACTCTGTATTCTGAGCTGTTTATTTCACATTCTTTTTGGAACCTCTGTCTTACTGAGAAATAAAAGTCAATGTTTGGAGGCATTCCATTATTTATGTAATATTATTTTAAAGCCAGTAGTTTTGAGATTTAAATGAAAGTATTCATTATTATCCTTTATATATCGGGAATGGTCAAAGACCCATTCTGAGGGGCTCAGAAAGAAAGAGAAAAGCATGTTGCCACATAAAGAACTTGCAAGTTTAGTTTATAGCAAAATATGATGGAAGAGTAAATGTTAGACTTGTAAGCCCATGTGTTCTAAAAGCAGCTTCTGAGAGCTGAATGACAATTTTTTTTTAACTATTATTAATGTGTTTTATGAAAAATAAATGTAGTTAATACCCTTTAATAAGTAAGCCAGTGACTATTTCTGTCTTTTCTTTTAGTTGAACAGATGCGCTAACTGAAGATTTGCTCTAATACACGACTTTATTCTGTTAAAGATCAGTAACCAGTAAGACCTCAGGCAGTCAACCACCCTGGCTTCAGTATGCACTTGGAGCCAGTGCCTGCTGCAGTGTTGCTGGATAAATCCTAGAGCTTGGGACAGAAAAGAGAGTCTGCATCACCGTTCCTACCCTCTGTGGCTAAGTCCCAAGCAAGTCACTTAGAGTGCAAGATGTGGGGTTCTGCTCTTACCTTGTCCCCTTTATTCCTTGTCTTTCCCATCTCTGCTGACTTCTGTTAAAAAAGCCTTATGTCCTAAATAACCAATGTGATTCCTTCAGCAAGTCATATATGAACCCTCAACTGACAAAGCTGCTAAAAACTAAGTCTTACATTATCTGGTGGTAGCATAGTTCGGTAGATCTGACAATAGTAGATCATAAACACAGCTTGGTCAACAAACTACGATTAAAAGTGTGCAGCAGACACAGAAGATGGTTTTATTTTAACTGTGGTTCCTTCTCCTTTTGTATTTTCTTATTTTAGCTTGAAGAATGGACGACTAGACACCAGCAACACAGCAGCTCCAAATCCCTTTTCTGCTCTTCCTAGGCTTCTTACAGAGAAGAGTTAAACCCATGCCAGTTGGATTATAATGACACCACAAAAAAGATTTTTTTTACCTACCCCTCTTGACCTCCCTGATGAAATGTTTTGGCATGTAAGTGGGAAGAGAGTAAGAAGTGTTAGCAAAAGGAAAGCAGTATGTAATATCTTAATATTCAGAAGTGTTAACTGCTCTTTATTAAAGGTTTAGACAGTCTGTGTGGGGATTGATGTTGGGGCGGGGGTGTGCGATTGCTTCTCTGTGCTTGCAATGCCAAGATGTATTGACTGCTTGTCACTGTGTAGTGAGAAGGGTCACACTAACACCTTTGACTCCCTGGGTCTTCTATGTTTTACAGCTGTTATCTGCATGTTATGACATTCGATGTGTTGTGCAGGAGGAGGGTATGGTGAGCATGTTAAGGGTGAAGAGGAAGGTGGGAACTGCACTGTGTGGTGCAGTGCACGAATGGATAGTAAAATGCTGTGAAAGATGACTCCAGACTGTCAGAGATGCAAGTAAGTTTGGAAGAAAGACGGACAAGTCATTTGCTGATGCCTTTTACCACTAGATGAAAGTGGTCCTTTATACACCTGCCTTTCCTAGCCTTTTTCATCCATGTTTTCACATTTACTAGCACAGAACAGTCATTTTTTTCAGTTGAGGTCAATGTATGACCAAGGAATACACCAGCCAGTGCCTGAAAAGTTATTTGTGCCTCTGAGCTCCCAACTCTTACACAACTCACCATAAAATTAAAAATGCATGTTAAACATTTTCCCAGAATGACTTTGAGAGATATCAGTTACATACCCACCTTCTGCTGATGAGTCTTGTATCTACTTGCTCCTTTCACACTAATGCCAAATTTACACTGATGCTTTTTAGGTCATCCTAAGTCCTTTCCTTCAGCACTGGTACCCCTCTGGCTTTTTTCCCCATTCACTGTCAGCTTGTGCTAATAATAATCTGTGGATCTCAGCTGATTTTGCCAAAAGACCAGTGCTCTTTTGGGGATTTTTTTTTTTCGTTCTGCACTCATTTTATTCAGCTGCTGGTGTTTCGTGCCACTCTTGTCTCTCATTGTCAGTGGCTAAGTATGAAAATGTTATGCCCTCCAAAGTGTGCACATGGTGTTCAGCATTAAGGACAGCTGCTAGAAATAGAAGTTGTGTCCTCCTTGGTTTGCTGAGCAGTTGTAGATAGTTCTGTGTCAAACGAACATGGTGGGAGATTTTATGTAGTTGCTACTGCTATTACCCAGGGAGGATTGCAAACTTTTGCTATGTTTTTTATCACAAATGGCATTTACTGTCACAGTGTTCTTGTCTTAGTATTTTTTCTTTTTATGGGGTTACTTGGCAAATGTTTCACACTTAAGTATCCTTAATCCCAAATCCTTGCATGATACTAATTTAGAGGTGTTAATATTCTGCCTGCAATTCTTGCAGCCGGCTGAGAATCTGTGACAGTTAAATTTATCAGTCAAAAAGAACTGTCAGAAACAAGAGGTGCTGACAAACCCAATGTATTTTGTAATTTAACATTTGTTTTCTGCAAGTCATTTGTAGGTATAAAAGCAACATTTGAGTGAATTAAGTGCTAGGAAGTATTACACAGGACCTGTGTTAGTCTGCCAAGAAAAATAAACATGTCTGTGATGAAGTGTGTGACGGTGGTGTTAGCAGAGCAGTAGAGGCTCTTGGAGGGACGCTGAGCAAGGACCTCTGGGATTACAAACAGGATGACTGTGGGGAGTGTAGGGGCTGGGCTTCTGAACCAGATATTATCTTAATTCAGCACAGCCTTTAATTTTAATGATTATAAATGAGTTTAAAACATTGTTATTTTTAAGAGTCCTGAATCTGTTGAAACTGAAGGACTAGATTAACTGGCTGTAACATCCAATGTGTTTAATCCCAAGTCTTTGTTAGCCTAGTATGCCCAAACTGTCACTAGAGGTTTCATGATTGCTGTGCTGGCACTTTTTAAAGATCTAAGACTTCAGTGAGGAAGAAACTAAAATTCTCTTTTTTTTTTTTTGAATTGTCCTTGTCTATTTGGATAAAATGGTTAGGTGGCAAGCAGAGTTTTGTCAGTATGACACTGACCTGACATTGGGATGTATGAATTCTCTCAGTGGCTGTCCTGCAAGCTGCTTGCATGACTGAAATGACGCCATGTAGTCTGTCTCTGTCTATTCTTTATTTGCAAATCTGAATAGTAATGCTTTCCCTCTCGTCATATTTGTCTAATTAATTTGAGCTAGTTGTAGTAAACTTGTGCTAGGTATAGAAGTTGCACTAAATACTGTCTTGCAATCCTGAGTATTGAATTTGTGTTTCCTTTTGAAAGTCAAATGAGAGAATGCCAGACATGAAGGATGAAGCTTTTGCTTTCAATAACAAAAATGATGAAGCTCAAAATATTCCTATGGACATCTCTGTGTAAAAGCTTATAGTAACTGTATTCCAGTGAACAAACCCAAAACACCAAAGGACTGGCCCCTACGCTTTTGTAGTGATAAAGATCTGAAGTCCAGATTTGAACGGTGTATAATCTCTCCCTTTGGGGGAAGTGGGAGTTACGTGTACACAGCTAAACTGTGAATTTGGTCCAGAATTTTCTCCTATACTCTGTAAATGCAGTAATTTCTCAAAAATCACATTCTTCTGTATGTTTTCTCCCTCTGTGAGTGCACACCCATTTTATCATAAGAATGTTACATACAGTCTACAAAAGTATGCATTTGAAGTATTTCAATTCTAGAGCAATAATTTTCTACAGCAGACTTTGACATTTTTAAATACTAAGCACATATTTAAATGGCACTGTTCAATGCTTTCACATTTCTTTGTTCTCATCTGGTCGGAATACAGTGTGGCGATATTTTGTGATAACCCGAACTGTAGAATATGTTTAGTAGTTTTTAGTCTATTGAGTAGTTCAATTAATTAATGTGATGTGGTACTGAGAGGCAAATGAAGGAAATGCCAGGATAAATAAAGCAAATTTTGAGCTTGTTCTTTAACTCTTTCTAACATAAGACAAAGTTAGGAGACTTAATTTTAGACATCTGCTCTTGCTACTGTGCACAGATGATACTGTATGAACAGAGGGTTACGTGATATAATTTTAATAGTAGCAAGAATCTTTTATCTTGGAACTTGATGAGTTTTTAAATAATGCAAATTTTAGCACAAATATTTTAAAGTGGTAAATATAAAGGTAGTTGCCACATGTATTTCTTATATTTATTTTATATTTAGCTGTGGTTCCTCTATTAATCTTTGTTTCAAACATTAAATGCCTTCCTCATGGCAGCTGTCCATTCATTCATACCATGACTACTGGCATGTTAAGTTCAAAGTGGAATGTCATGGAGAATGTGGATAATATATTTAGTTCCTGTCACCAGACAGCGCACGGCACCAGTACGTCTCGTTCTCAGAGAGGGAAGCTGGCTACTTTCACTGCAATATTCCCCTTCAGTTAATATAATTTGGGGTTGTCTTAGAGGAAGCATCAAGACTATCAGTGTTGTTTTTACTGTAATCTTGTGTTATGAGTACCTGAAAGAAATGTTTTTAAGAAAAAATTAAAAGCACTGCCAGAAAGAATATGTAGAAGAATGTATGTTTGTTTTTCAATGCTTTTGATATGTGCATGCCAAAAAATAAGCTGTAGCTGGAGCAGATGCAGGAGAACTCTGGGTCTGAATGATCAGCAGCAAGCCATTTTAAAACAAATTATAGAAGCTTATGGAAGAGAAAATTTTCCCAAGAGCATAGTGAAAGGCTTAATCCATATCTCTACAAAATTGCAGCTGTCAGGGTTTCTTTTATTACCCTAGCAAAATGCTGTGTCAGGTGTTACAAAGAAGTTTGGCCAAGCATTCAGAAAATTAATAGCTTCCTTACATCAGATGTGTTAAATAGAAACATGTCTGGTTGTGTAGCCAGTTGTCTCATTTTGATGTTCCTATTGAAAGTTATTTCTTTTACTGTATAATTTATGTTCAGTAATTAAGCTGTGAGGAAAGAGACATTTTGTTGGAACAGTGATCTTCATGCACATAAAAAACATTTATAGGATGAGACCAATGTTTGCTATGCCAGTCTTGCTGTATATCATGTCAGGTGATCCTGAGAGCAGTTGCCATTCAGTCACACAGAATTCCAGTGTGGAACAATAAAGAACTGCAAATTTGCCACAAAGAAAAGAATTGGTATTGAGAAATTCATTTGTATCCCTGATAGATTGTATTAATTTTGTCAGAAGAACAAAGTGGTGATCAGTAGAAATATCTTATACTTATGCTCTGAATTTCAGTAAGTTTTACCGTGTCCTAACAGGCTTTCAAGCTTTCCAGTGCTTTCATCTAACCATAGGTTGAGATTTGCATTAACAGCTTAAACCTCTGGTTTTTTGAGGTTGGTTTCTTCATTCTTTGTTATGATTAGCATGCTGAAAATTGGTGCTGCGCTGCTCTCATGGGGAAATATTTTTCCTCTTGTGTATAATTTTTTATGCTGAACTTGGTGTTTGCTGTCTCTCAGTCACTGCATACCTCCAAAGTGAATCAGGTTTCATCTTCTCCTTATCTTCCCACTAGGAAGATGAAAAGAGCAATGATTTCCTATTAGCCTTTTGCAGAGTGATCAAACGCAGTTCTACCAGCCTCTTCACATACAGCATGTGCCTCTAATTGTCTTGATAGCCTTCCTGTTGGGCTTGTTCCAGTATAGCAATATCTGTTTTATACTGGGACATCCAAAACTAGACACAGTACTCAAGATGCATTCTCCCAAATGCCAAATAGAGGGGAAAAATAACTTTCTCCGTTCCGCTGCTTGCACTTTTGCTAATACAGCCCGATATGCTTTGGTCTTCTTTACTTTTGCTGGTTTGTGTTCAAATGCTCCACCCAGTATCCCCATCTTTTTATGCAAATCTGCTATTCTTCCAGTCAGCCCCAAACCTGCGCTATCACATGGAGTTATTCCGTCCAGGCGTGGGACTTGACTTTTCCTTTTGTTGAACTCCATAAGGTTCCTGTAGGCCCATATCTCCAGCCTGTCAGGGTCCCTCTGATGAATAGCAGCCCTGTCTTACCACTTTGGGGGGGTGCAAACCTGTGAACTTTGCAATCTATAAACTTGCTGAGGGTGCAATACCATCCATCTCCCTGCGTGTTAGTAAAGATAACGAGAGGTATTGGCTGTATTATCAATCCCTGAGAGATGACGTTGGCAGCAAACTGCCAGCTGGCCTTTATACGGCTGATCACAAACTTCAAGCCCAAAGGTTCAGCCACTTTTCCACCTGCCTTATCTTCTACTTATTTGTCTGAAAGGATACAGGGGGAGACTTGTGGACTCTTGTCCACAGAGCCAGTCATTTTGTCATGAAGGCAGTCATGTCGGTTAAGCACAAATTGCCCTTGCTAAAACTGTGCTGACTGTTCCTAATTATCTTCTTGTCCATTGTGTGCCTGGAAATGGCTTCTGAGATTTGTTCCATAATCTTCCTGGGGACTAAGGTTAGGCTGACTGGCCTGTATTTTCCAACAGTCCCCTTGTTCTTCTTGAAGATGGTGTGACATTTGTCTTTTTCCAGTCTTCAGGAATCTCCTCTGATCATTATGACTGCTCAAAAATGGTAAGTGGTGCTGCTTTTCTAACTTTTCTGCAAACTCAGGCTATGTTTGCATTACTCCTCATGAGTGGCCTATCCCTGCCTTCACCCTATATGTGCTTCATTTCTTGTGGTTAAGCTTAATCAGGAGTGTCTTTTTCATCCATGCTGTCCTTCTGCCCTTCCTGCTCAGCTTCCTACATGTTGGAAAGGACAGTGCTTTGAGGATGTTGCCATTGAGGGTCAATCAGCTTTCTTGGACTCTTCTACCCCTTTGGGATCATGCCGAGCAAGTCCCATCTACTGTTCTGAATGATAAGATTTGGAGAGATGACAGAGTGAGGCTCAGTCATAGTCTGTAGGATGAAAGTGTTCATGATAACTTCATGTTGGCTTCTTTCTGTGGGACAGGTCAGAAGAGAAGGGAGAAGATTATAGATCTGGTCTCCAAGCTGGCAGTAGCTGTGAGGGAATGTGGAGAGGAAGAAATGGAGGTACATGATTTTCATTGAGGATGACTATTGATAACAGCTGATGATGATACTAGGTAGCGGTGTTAGCAAAATGAATTTTAGAGCTGAGATTTGGACAATCCAAGCACAGAGAAGAGGGTTGCTAAAAAGAGCATGTGGGATTTGTAATGTTTTCGAAAAGTCCTTTAGCACTGGAATCCACAGGCTTATAGACCAAATCTAAAAAAGGTAATGATGAAAAATCTGCCAAAATGCCTCCTCTTCTTGTCTCTTTTCTTCAGAATAATTTATTTTGTAATACACCACAAATGCAAGAATGTATAGGGTTGTTATTAAATTCTATATAACTAAGAGGTAATTACATGCTATAAAGCAGTAGCCTATGTTATCACTGTTGATTTCCTTACACAACGATGGCATACTAGTCCCCAACATCAATTAATATTTCTGATCTATCAATTCTTCATTGACATTACAGCGCCTCTTAAAAACAATCAAAAAACAACAGAAGAGTGTGTAGATACTCTTATGATTATTCTATCAGTGTTTTTGGAACAATATGTATATGATTTTTCCTCACTTTAATGTGATGCTGAATCCAAATGCATGTTTTCCTGTTTTCCATAGAGCAACATAGGATGGAAAGCTCTGGGTCTTCGAACACAACAGGACCTTACATTATTTTTAATTTAGTGCTTAAATCAGGAAACACTCTAAGCTTTAGGAAGTAATTGATTTGTTTCTCAGTTTGTTTATTTGAGTGCAAACTGGCTAGGAAAACATCACATTAGAGTCTAGACAACAATAACAGAAGAAACTGTGGAGTTTGTTTTAGTTACTGCTGTTGAATTATGTCAGGAAGAAATGCAAAGAAGCATTTACAAGCACTATTTGTGTTTCGACTATAATAGTATGCTTTGTGAGGAATCTTCATATTCAGTTTTTACACACTCCCTAATTTCCTGCTTTACCACATGCGTAAGGCTTGATTCTGGCAGCTGTTCTGAATGTGCAGCTATTTAAACAGCTCTTCGGTTAATAGCCTGAAGCTATTGTATCACAAGCTGAGGAAGAAAAGGCTATATACAAGGAATATTTGTAATAAGCAATCAAACTTTCTCAGTGTTAGGATAAATCCAGATTTATTGGAATCTGAAAGATCTTATTAAAAAATCCAGTAATTTGGAACTGTTTGAGGTGCCAAAACAAATGGGAACTACTCCAGAGAGCAGGCTGTGCTACAGGTACAGAAGTACAACTGGGAAGAGCAGATGTCCGGCACTACAAATTGGAAGGGTCATAGAATCATAGAATACTTAGGATTGGAAAGGACCTTCAGATCATCTAATTCCAACCCTCTTGCCATGGGCAGGGACGCCTCACGCTAAACCATGTCATCCAAGGCTCTGTCCAGCCTGGCCTTGAACACCACCAGGGATGGAGCATTCACAACTTCCCTGGGCAACCCATTCCAG
>WYDI02015716.1:25421-91792 GCA_009867235.2 Psittacus erithacus | reverse complement strand
TTTCAGAATTGATTCACCTTGCTTGTAATGTAAGGGTGCTACAGTGCTTTTGATATCTGAAGCAGCATGTTTCTATAGGAAATTGAAATTCATATTAAGAACATAGGAAGAGATGCTACCCACCATAAAAATCAAGTTTGAGAAAGACAGAAGTAAAGAGTGAGCAATCTGACTTTTTTATCATATTGATGGCTCCTCTTTTATTTGGAGTTTAAGTTAAGAATACAGCTGAAGAAGAGTGGCACATATGGGGAAAAAGAAGGAGAGTGTTGCTTTTCTTCTGAGCAGGGAATAACAGTTTACAGAAGTTTCAGAATGGGCACAGGCAGGGTTTAAGATGCAATATAGGTGGTGTTAGTTTCACGCAGCTCCTTTAGGGACTGATGAGGAGAGCAGTTAAGCATGAGAGGTGACAGAAAGAGAAACTTTGTGGGAATTGGCAGGGACTCTTCTAAACTTGCTGGAAACCTTAGAGACAACGTGCCACCTGGGTGAAAGCATTAGATAAGACCCACAATTTTCTAACATTACAGAGAGCAGACTCAGTATTTGAAATAAAGCCAACCAGATTAAAAACAGAAAAAGAGAGAAAAGAAAAAAACCCCAAATATTAAGTTTCTGTTCCAGAGTACCATGTGTTCGTTTACATTTAGATCATCTGTACCATGACATTTTCCAGAGCTGCTGCTGTTCCTGTGAGAAATTTCTCCTCCCTCTAACTCTTGTGCCTTTTCTCAAAGAAAGGAATAGGAATGCGTTAGTGTACAGTTAGTATTATTTTGTGTATTTTACTTAAAAAAAAATTAATTATTAAATGACCTGAAATAATTTCCTTCTCTTTTCAGCTAGGCTCAATATTTGGGTTCTGATACAAACCTAGTTTTAAGAGTTAGCCGTTTCTCTGGTGTCTTGGGCTTAGACAATATTTCCAGTATTCAATGTGAGGAGAACTCCTGTCAGACTGCGTTTTTTTTTGGAATGAGTTGATCTATGGTTCTGGGAACGCAATGTTGACTATTTTTTTTTGTTTTTGAGCACTCTGAGCCTTGCGGGTTACTCAAAATGTCCATGTATCTTTTATAATGAAAAGAGGAAGTAGAACCTTGCTTTAACTAACCGAAGAGGAGAAATAATTGTTCCATACCAGAAATGTAATATTTCAGTCTCTGTCCTTCTTTTCAGAACTTAGTACATTTTTATCATCATTTATGATACACAACAAGATTTTACAGTTCAATCAGCTCTCTTTTTGGCCTGTTGTTATAGGTAAGCACATCCCTCTAGTGAGTTACACATGCACATTCAGTATTATTATCTTCCTCCAACTGATTCTAATTTCCACTTTTGTCACGGTCATACCACCTTCATGACTTAAGACCTAAGACTTCCCTTAGCTGATACTTCCTAACTATTTTTTTTCACACATGTTCTTAACCCTAACCATTGTATAATTCTACGATTTTCTGTTCTTTTAATCCATCTGGAAATGGTCTTCTTTATACTGCCTCATATATTTTCCAGGTGCAATGCCATATCTTGCAATTTTGTGGAAATATTAAGAAAAGCGGCACAGCAACTCTTGGGAGCTGCTGGAAGTTGTACAACCATCTCAGCAAACACCTTCTAGCAGACTGATAGACAGCCTAAGATGACCAGATTTTGTTAAGTAGCTGTAGAGTAGTCAGAACATAACTTATGCATTGGATATGATTCTTTTCTGCTGAGTACTTCAAATATATGAATACTTTGTCTGACTAAATTAGGTAATTATTGTTTGTATAAGAGAAAAATTTGCAGGCTGAAAAGTTGAGGTTCATGTATTATAGCTACTTTGTCGAAACCGCAGGGATCTCCAGTATCATAAAGTACTGCAGTGTGGGTTTGCTAATTTTAAACTAACTTCAACAGCTATCTCCACTTGTCTGAGGTTGCTATACATATCCTGTGTGCTTCCCAAAATATGACACACTCGTTTGTCTTATTGAATCAAAGCAAGGAGCTGTGGGAATTCTTTTATCCTGATGCGTAATGGGAAATACAGCTTTTGGAAGTTTGTTCAATAGAAGTAATGACGGACACAAAAAATCGAATAAGAGGAAAACAGCGCAGGAAGTTACTATTCAGCATAAAATTGACTTAGAATGAAGCACAGTAATATCTTCACAGAGTTTTTTTTAGAGTCTCTTCTATTACAGATTTAATTATTTTTAATCCTTTATCTTTTATTCAGTACTGCGAATGCTCTAAAGGGGCCTTGAGCTTCCTTTTGCACAGGCAAATTTCTGACTAATATACAACTGGCATAACTGGTCTTATGATACTTGCTGCCAGTACTATTGTACAAATCGGTTTTGAAAAGTGAAGTACATGCATATGTCATTGTAGATAAGGGTGTCACCCTATCTACTGTTACAGCAGCTCAGAACAGCCAGAAAAAAGCAGGAACTCAGAGAAGATATATATTCAGCTCAGGTATTTAAAAGAAGAAATCAAAACAACAATCATAATAATGATAATCTTATTGAATATTTTGAAAGGAATTTTCCTCATAAATTTTTCTCTTCTTTAAGCTGCTAGAGTTCTTTCTCTTTCTCTTCCTTTTAAGTGCTTTTTTTCGCACCCCCAAACATTGCTGGTAGAACATATTTTATCTTTACTTTCACTATATTTTCATATCTCTTCTGTTTTCCTTAATTTTTTCTTTTCTCTTTTTTTGTTTTTTTCCCACATGCTCATTAGTCTGGATTGCCATTAAGCTGCTTGATGTCGAATTAATTATCCAAAGTGAGGTGCTGACAACTTCTAAAGGCACATGCCAATAATGCATGGTTTAGAGCTGCACTTTAAGATTAGCTCAAATGGAATCATTAGAAACCTTATTTTCATTTTTCCCCAGCAAGTTGTACTGCTGGAAGTACAACATCTGTTTTTTCCATAGAGAACTCCATTAATAGGTAACTCATAGCTTTAATGGCAATCGTTATGTTAACCAGGAAGGAAGGGAATGGAGAAGGGGATTCGATGTTCTTCTCATGTTTGTGAAAATATCTTCCAGAATATTGACTATAATATACATGCATTTAGTCTGCAAAGAACCAGGGGTAGGAATTTCATCCAATATTATCGGGCCACTACTGTGGCTCCCCTTAGATGGTGGTTGAAAACTTGTTGCGCAGTAAGCAAATGTAACCTCCTGTTTAAGCTGCTCAAGGGGAAGGAATTGCCCAGTGGTATAAATCTACATCACTCTGACTTGTCCCTTCAGACCTGCTGGTCACTGCCCTCTTGCAGCCCTTGCTCTTCATAAGCAGCCCAGGACTGCAACAGCTAGATGTAGTAGCAGAACAGAAGCTGCCTTTATTTCAGGCAAGTTTGCCTCTGGAACTGAAGCCAAAAGCAGTTGTATCTCTTCAATTCATCTTCCCTAGCTCTGTCTACGTTGCACTGTACACCAGCAAGTGAATTCTTTTGACTCAACTGGCAAATAAGTAAACCAAATAAGTAGCATCCCTCTCACGTCAGCTTGTAGTTGCCAAGCTTTTTTTATGTTGAGCAGTTCTGCTTCTAGCTCAGTCTATTCAATTTAACAGTACACGTATATACATGTGCACCTCATATACGTCAAATTGTTTCACTACTGCACCTCCAAGTTTTTTTATATGTCTGCTGGATACAGCTGCAATTTTTTGTTCACATCAGATACACTTTCTTAAAGGAAAGCTTAGCATCTAGTTTTCTTTCCTTTGCATTCCCCTTATGCAAAAAGAACAATTATAAATAAACATACTCTGCGTTTTGCTTATGGAAAATACTGCTCATATTGTTTTATTCAATCATATCTATATTGCCTTCATTGTAAGTCAATGTCAGCATATACATGGGGTTCATGGAAATCCAAATGTGATATGATGACTGTATACTTATTCCCAAAGATTACAACAAAACCAAAAACCCTTTAATTTTCAGGAAGAGGAAACCCTTAGTAAAAGTTTGTCCCATCTGGGCTGGTGCATCTTAAGCTAAGCAATTGGACCTTTTTCTTTCTCATACTGAACTCGATGATGGAAGCTATTAATTGAGAAAATGCAGTAGCTTCCCCAAAAACCTGATGCCTACGAAAGTTTCCTCCCCCAGTGTTACTCCTTCTGCTACTCTCATTCTAATTTTCATTACAACTGAATAGAAATATGGGTCACCTTCATGGTTCATGTTGTAAATGATTCTCCTTGTCAGGAAAGTTACCTGAAAAGGGAGATCCTAAGTGACAAGAGCTCACGTTTACAATAAGCAATCTCCAGGCAATTATCACGTTACCACAATGATGAAGGAAATTCATACTTGGGAGAAGTGTAATTTGTTTTAATGTTATCTATCCCTCAAGTCACTTAGTTTTAAGGTAATTATATTTAACCTTCTATTACAAAAGAAAAATGGCTGCTATAAGTGTGGGTTTTTTCTAAGTTGCTTGGTTTCTGTGAACTGGGATGCCAAGCCCCTGATTACATCCTTGCAGCAACCCTGACAACGGGATGCTCTTTTCCCCAGTATAATATAAGAGAACCAGCAGGAGGTTTTACTTTCAAATGCATTTGATAAAGGAAACCAGTCATGGAGGTGAGAGAAAATCAATGGAACTTTTTCATTTCATGGGGCTCTATGATGCTTCAGTCCCATGGTATGATTAATTGCTGTTATGTGATTTTTCTCACAGTATTCTGTCTTCTGGGTCGCTCTGCCTTTTATCTCATACCCACTTTTTTTTTTCATGCTTGCTTGTAATTTTAGCTTGTGAAATCTGGGATATGGCAAAGCAGGGTGCTGGCACACTATAATGAGATTTAACCTTTTTTTTAAGTGGAACCTGTCAGTGGCATCTCAGTAGCACTGTTCTTACTAAACAAGCTCAAGAAAGAAATCTTGTGTGGTCTTAAAACATAATCTTCCATTCCTCCCTTCAAACTTGAAAATGTACATTAAAAAGGAAATAATATCTATTGCCCATTTGAAATTCCTGGCCTAAAATAGAAATGAGATCTTGTATTTATGATTCTCTTCTCCACCTTGGAGCAAAGCTAATTATTTTACTTAGAGGTTGCAAAGCACAGATGACCCAGTATGAGCACAAATTTTCTCATTTACTTACTGATTGGTATTCTACTGTTTATGGGCATGCTGAGTACTATAGTTCGTGCCTCCACAGATTTGGTACAGGCTCAGGTCCAGGAATTGCTCTATTTGCTGACAGGGCTTTTCAAAGCCTGACTGAACTCCCGACAGCTCTTTACAGGTGCATAACGTGTCTGCTCTCTTACGGCTTCTTGGCAAACACTAACAAAAGGAGGGCCTTGGTTTATGTGCTGTCTCCCCTGATCAGGAAAGTGTACTGTGTAATCATGAAAAGGTGAGTTTGGAACTTAACGTAGGTGACAAATGACTGGACACAGGTGTGAGTCATAAACAAAAAAATAGTAAAATATATTTGCTTCTCTTAGATATTATCATTTTAATTTTGTACACAAAGACTGAACAGCTTTTTTCCAGAGGGTGGTTCAGCATTCAAGATCAAGGCCTGCCGTGGCTGTTCATCACATCCTTTTGGATGTCCTGGTTCCAAATTAAGAAGTCTGTACTTTTGCCCAGTCACACAAAAGCTATGTTCTTACAGAGGATTTTCAAGAGAGGAGGGCTCCTACTGCTCTTTGCTGTCAGCAATTCCTGCCTTCAAGCAGTAACTTCACTTCTGTCTTTCCATGTGTGTATTTTGCAGAGTCCCACAGACTGCTATTGCAGTAACTTCTTTCCTGGGCAGGGTCTCCTCCCTTAATCATATCTATCTGAAATCCAAGGCGTCTGCTCTCCACTGGCATGAGTGTTCCTCTTCTCACCCTTTGCTTTTGTGTAACAGCAAGTTTCACTCTTTCCTTTACTCATGTTTCACTGCTATAATGCTGCCTTATGGTCCACCTCACCAATTAATTTTTCTGTTATTCGGTGTGTTTTATGTAATATGGGAGAAAGTGTGCCTCCTGACACACAGCTTGGATTTTATGCAGAGATGTGTGTTATGTTACTTTTTTAAACCTGATATCCATCATTTTTGCGTGGGTCTAGCACCTCACATAAATTCGGAGCTTGATTTCCGAGCTGTCCATACTACGAATGTTAGCCTTCGACGAACTAGAAGGAGAAAGCAGAAACCTGTTGCAGAATTAGAGTTGTTTACTTGTAATCC
Organism: Psittacus erithacus; assembly: GCA_009867235.2. Taxonomy (NCBI): domain Eukaryota; kingdom Metazoa; phylum Chordata; class Aves; order Psittaciformes; family Psittacidae; genus Psittacus; species Psittacus erithacus. The sequence continues at coordinate 85,560 of WYDI02015716.1, read as the reverse complement.
AGAAGAAACTGAAGCGATAAAAAAAAGTGTTAAAGTTACATTTTCTTTTTTTGGGTGCATTATTTGATTTCATACCATTGAATTGATTTTTCTTTTAAGGCTGCTGGACACAGAGGAAAGCCTCCAAGCTTGTTGTGAATTGTCGGTGCTGACAGAAAAGGAATAGCTGAGAAGAGATAATGGTACAATGTCTAAGATCTGTACATCCTAGAAGATTGTGAATCATTAAATTCTTTCAAGTTTCATTCTGGTTTGAAAAAGAAAAAGAAAAGAGAAAAAACCTTGAAATGTACATATAGAGAAGAATTTGCAAATAGAAGTTCACCACAGCTAGAAGATGTGGGAAAACATCTGAAAAATGACCTGCTTTTCTCTTCGACTTACAGCAGAAATATTTTTGTTTGCTTCAAATCAATGAATTAAGATGAAGAAAGGTCAAGGAAGAGTATCTAGTGAAAGGCATTGAAAAATGTTGGTCACCATTGTTCTGACTGTACTGTGCAGATGCTTTATATCTCTCTACTTTTTCTCCCTGGGCTGTTTTTTTCTCTTTCTTGCTAGTCTGAGAAAAAAAAAAAACAAAGAAATCCTAGGGTCAGCTTATTGATCTAGAGCTGCCAAATCCCATGATGTGTCACTCTAACAGCTACTTGAAAGGCTTCTGTCGTTTAATCAAAAGTATGCTTTTAGGAGCTGAAATACCCTGTTTTGCTTCTAAACTTTTTGATCTGAACTGAGCTGTTCCAAGAACTGACTATGGAGATGTATGTTCCTAATTTCCTTCTTTTACTGGTCCAAAGTGTACTTAGCCTTTTCAGCTCCTTTAACCAGTCATTAAAAATAAAGTAATTGGCTTTGGATGCTTCTATTCCTAAAAATCTCATTAGATCTTGAAACATGCTTTGTGCTCAGAATTCCACTTTACCACTTCAGTGAATAGCATTGTTAATTAACTCTTTGTAGAAATAAAAAGATATTTTTGAACTTCTGTACATAGTTCATACTTGTGGCCATCTTCTGTAGCCTGTGTGAGAAATATCATGATTGAAAATCTACGAAAAGCTAAAAAGAAATTACTTTTCCAAACCAGGCTGGCTGTTTCTTAGGCCTGCAAGAAATTTGTCATTGTCATAACTTTATTTAAGTGAATTTATCCAATTCACATCCCAAAAGAATGAGATTTTTAATGCTCTTAAAATAATTTCTCATAGTTAAATCATATTCACACATTTTTTGGACTACATTTACATGGCAAAAACTATGGTGTTGTTTTATTTTATTAAAAAATAAGATGGTCCAACTTTAGCAGTTGCGCAGCTTCTCCATGTCTGTTATTCCTGGATGTATGAATTCAAGCAAAACACGTCTGATCTTATGACATCTCCATTTTTCTCAGGATTGAGCCATATCACAAATTTTCCACACTCTTTCCATTAGAGGCAATTAGTTTTATGTCCGTGTACTCTTTTTATCATTAAACTGCTATTAGTTATATTTTGTAGTGTTTAGCCGTGCTAATGAATGAAGAAACACGTAAGTGAGTAATGATGACGTTTGGGTCTTTGCAACATACTTGGGTTTCCAGATGTTTTTCTTGTAGAATTTAATGGGATTAGCAACTGGCAAAACTGAGTTTAATACTTTCAAACTCCTTCATATCCTGATCCTGTGTCCTTTCCTTTCCAGATGTCTCTGGCATGACTGCAGGAAATGGGAGCCTTGACTTGAAGGCATCCAGGGCAAGACCGCAATGCCTTCATCTTTACTGTGAAACTGGCTGAAGCAGGGGGAAAGGGGACTAAAGTCTTTCATACTAACATAACATAAAAATTCTTACTTGCATTTACTGTCTTCCGGATTTCTTCAAGGTCACTACTGGAAATATTCTCTTGTAAATTCTGAAAATCCCATATAATAGACTCAGACGAATATACAAGTGTTTAACCTAGCCAGCACCATGCCACCACTTTTCTGCTCTGTCATGAAATTGGTATAAAAATGAGATTTTAAAGATTATAATAATTCACTTACTTTCTTTACATACCTTGGTTTTAAGTGCTTTGAATTCCTATTAAGAGCTTTCCTGACCAGCAGTAACCGATGATGCTTTTCAAGAAACATTGAATATTATGCTTTTCAAAAGGAAATTAAGATTCCCAATACCCATGTGATTGCAGATGACAAGCCTTAAGAAACAAGAGAAAAAATTCTGAAGACATATGATAAAATGGAGAAAGTTGGAAGTACTGGAACTAGAAAGTTTAACTGTGACCATTTAATTTCATCTTAATATAAGGGAGTTTTTCTTTCCAGAGATTTGAAAAAGGAAGAACTGCACTTAAATTTGAGAAACTTACTTAAAATGAATTGTAGTTTCTTTAGGTCTTCCTGCAAAAAATCAGCAAAACTCTTTAAGTTTTACCCATCCGATTATTTGAGTTGTCAAAATTTTCCACAAAAATTTAGAAGATTATTAAAAAATAATTTAATAATGAATATATAAATGCAACAAATAGAAATAATGGTATTTTTTTTTAGCAGCAAGAAATAGATCATTGCAGTTTTAGGCATAGATTCAGAAACAATAAGAGAAGGCTGTGAATGAATCAACCATGAAATTTGTTAATGTGTCATCCAAAAGTCCCCCCATATACTCGTGCTTTGAAAGGCCAAGTTTTGCTAAAACCAAGAATGTTCTAGACAAGATTGCCCCAGGAGTTCTAACTTGCAGTTAACAGCTGAGCTGTGTGAGAGAAGATAGTGGGAAGAAAAACCAGTTTGCCTTCAGCTGTGCAGAGACAGCAAGACCTATCGCAATGAGCGCGGGGACAAAGACTGTCCTGTCTTTTCAGTCATTCTCACCTCTCTTAGAGTATATTCTAGATTTGCCCATGACTCAGTTGATGACATCAGATATGACACATATCACATCTGTCCCTCACTGTACGGCAATAAATATGTCTTGACCTCAGGAAGGTGTTTTGAAGACAGATTTGTTTTCTAGTAACTTCATTGTCAGAAATAATTTGACTATATAAATACTAATGGTGCTGATCTGGAGCAGTGTTTCCACACTTTCATGTAATTTCTGGTGTGTAAAACAGACTGTTTTCTTCAGCTGGAAATTCCTCTGGGTAATTTACTGAGACGCGAAGAGCTCATTCTCTGCAAGTGGAATCCCACTGTGAATCCTAGTGTGCTCAATTACTGTTTTCTGAACTGTATGTTCTCTGCATGCATATATTCTGCCAGACAGGGCAAAGAAAGGACAGAACACCAGCTTACAAGTGTGAAAGTGACTCCACTACTCTATTGTCATACTAAATAAAAATAATGACTGGGTGGAAAGATGTAAGTGGGCTTCATTTATGAAACTGACAGATGAAGGGACTATAAAGATTCTCATGTTCAAACTCTTTTCACAGTGCTATGATCACAGATGCAGGACAGATAGATAGCAATTTTACAAAATCAACTGTATATTTTCAAGTTTAAAAAAAGTAAATAAACAATCTAGACACTATTTAAAATATGTACATTAAACACTCTCTCCCCCCCACTCACCCCCCAAAAAAAAGAACAAAACAAAACCAACCAGATTTTATTTAAAAAAAAGGGGAAAAAGTAAATACTGAGAAACTAATGAATGCTTTCTTCTAGAAGCCATTTTCTTCAAGAAGTCATGTTCCTATCTTCCTGCATCTCCCAGAGAAAGCTATGGACAGGAGCTCCTGTGATGCAACTGCCTTCATTTCTCATGATAAGAGACTGGTAACAAGCACATGAAACATATTTTGACATACCATTTTTTGAAAGGAATACGATTCTGAGGAAGCTACAATATCAATATTTCCAGTAAAACCCCACATTTTAATTTATCTTATATTTCTTTTGTAAAAAAATTGGACTTTATATGCACCTTGAACAGTATACTCACAATGAGGTCCCATGGCTTATCACAGTCACCCATTAATTCTTTCATTTAGTTTTAATTAATTATTTCTGCTGTTGTTTATCTGTAAGACTGAACATCTTTGTGTAACTGTATACCAAAATTAATGGGAGTTATGCTTGCTTAGCTGCTGTGGAAATCATGAGTTTTTCTTAGAGTATTTCCAAATAAAGGAACCCTGAATCAGTTCTTAACTTTTTTAATTCTTAGGCTTCTTGCCCTCTGAGTGTTTTTTTAGGCTATTAACAGTAGTCCATGCAATGTTACCCACAGACTTTTTGCGTGCCTGTTGTAAATATTGGAAACTTGTAAGAAAATGCTGAAAATTCTTACAGAAACACACACATTTGTGCACAATTTAGTACTGACTCTTACCTATTCTTCAAGGTTATGAATTCATAGCATAGCAGAAGTTACTTTGCATAGAGCCAGGATTTCATTCTTGAATGTGGGCAATAGTATTGATGTCAGAAACTTTGTGCAAGTACATCACTCTGTATATTGAGCCATGACTGGATCTGTCCCGAAGATTTGAGTCTTAACAGCTCCTCCTTGTGTTAAAAGCTTACCTGTTTAAACAGAGGATGGCACATTTCTGGAGATACTTTCTAAACACGATATTTTCTATGTAATAAAGTTTTTCTGCTTCATAGAAGAATCCATTTCTGAGGTTCAGTAAAAATATGTGGGCATTGCTAATGAAAATGTTAAAAGAGGTAACTAATAGTCTTTATGTCAAGAAATACTGCTATATACTTTCCAGCAATGTATTCAAGCATCAGTTTTCCCTACTCATTGACACCCAACCAGCTTTGCTCACAAGTGTTTTAAATTCTAGCATATATGTATAGTTAATTATATACCAGTCTGCTGAGGACAATTTCTTATATTTAAGGCTTAGAAAAATTTTAAAATTGTCTTGTAAGAAGTTGAAAGAAACCCCAGCATTGGCTTTACTTAATGTATTAAAGTGTGTGCATTTAATGAGAATAGTACAAATTAATTCTGTCAACAGCAAAGATCCACTGAAAAGTGTCAACAGTTTTCCTGTGCCTTGTAATTCTGCCAGAATGTCTTGTTCACAATAGCAGGCCATATCATATTCTGATATATAACCAGATGTTTTTCAATTTTTTCTAAAGTCTTTATTTTGGATTATTGTTGTTGTTCGTGTCTGTTGGGTGAATTTAGGGAAAATATTATAATCTGCTTAAAGTAATTTCCATCTGTGTTTTTTTTAATTTATTCACCAATGTTGTCAGACAAAATTCTTCAAGGAAAATATGTATGGAGAAGATACATAAGGTCAAAATATGCTTGACCAACCTAAGAATGATGAGGTCAGCAGCTGATGGCTGAGTAGCAGATATTGTCTGTCTTGGCACTCTGCCTCACATGGCATCTTTTAGCCAGGTTGGGATGTTAAATTTTAGGTAAGTAGTGCCATATTTGTGGCCCTCACCTGGACTTCCACAAGCAGGTCCATGATCTTCCTGTGTTGGGGGCCCCAGAATTGGATGCAGCACTGCAGGTAGAGGCTCAGAAGAGGAGAGTAGAGGGGAAGAATCACCTCCCCTGACCCTCTCAACACACTCCTTTCGTTGCAGCCCAACATCCTTTCGGCTTCTCTGCTGTGTGCACAAACTGCAGGCTCATGTTGAACTTTTCGTCAATCAAGACCCCCAAGTCCTTCTCCTCAGGGCTGCTCTCAAACCAGTCTGTGCCCAACCTGTAGCTGTGCCTGGGATTGCCCCAACCAAGGTGCTGGGCCTTGCTCCATTATGGGAATTTTTGAGAAACCATTAATGAAAGCCCTGAGCAACCTGGTGTTATCCCAGAGCAGGACATGCTTTGGCTAGGAGATTGGACTGGTGACTGATATTCTCTTTGTTTTTCTGAGACTCCCAATATTCTCTGATGATTTGAGCAAGGCAGCCAGAAGTACAATTTCAGTTACCAATACATAGAATAAGAATTTGCAGAGAAATTTATTCTTCTGCAAAAGGAGGCTGTTTTAGCCTGGTATTTATAAAGACAGTAAAGTTAAAAAATTCTCACCTTTCCCTCCCTTGCACTTGAATCTCATAGGTAGCAGGAACTTCGAATTAATTCTTATACCAGTTGTACCATCTTGTTTAAAATTTCATCCATCAGTGCTTTGGGCTGAGCAGGGAAAATGGGGTGACATGGAAGAAAGGCCAGATCTACTACTCGTAAGGAGACAAGAGCGTGGGGACAGTCCTCGGCATTTTGGTCTTTCAGATTAAATAATTTTATGTTATATCCAGATTATCTTGAAGAGATTTTAACTCTGATTCTCTTTAAAACATTTTGTCAGAATTTGACAGTGCCAATACAAGAAGAAAAGTAAGAGTAAAAGTTAAAATAATCTGTGCCAGGGCATTGGTTTCTGCAAACAATAAAGGACAGAAGCAGAGAGAAAGTAGATCACAAAAGTTGTACATAGTTCTGCAGTAGAGTAGCATCGATGGGAGTGAACTATACAACAGATGACAGAGAAGAGAGCCTATTCAAGAAACAAAATAGAAGTGTCAAAATACATAACTACCCTGTTTTAAGAAAATACTGGGCCTATTTATGGAGGCTAGAATCTGCTTAATGTCATTTAAACTCAGGCATCTCAGCATATAAAAGCAGATGTATTGAAATCAGTGGAAACTAAGCATCTATCCTGTTTATCCAGCATAAATGTCCTATAAAGCATTCATCTACAACATTGTTCACTTAAATAACTTCGACAAAGTTGACTTTATGCCGCTTTTGGCAATGAGTCTCTATTTTAAATATGGCTTAGACTTTTTGAAAGGATTATCCACAGGGTTTACGACCAAATTATCCGTAACCACTTAATTTGACTTGATTGACAGAATTATCCAGTTATGTTAATATTAGTGGGAGTTCTATTGCTACAAAATTCATTTTTATGGCACGTCTTTCTGAATTCATAGCTTTTGTGAAAAAAATCCCTTTGTTTTGGATGTTTGCCTCACCAAAACCAGCTTAGGTTAGTTTAAGAATATTTCTTTCTCATGCGGCTGTGTAATACCTTTCCACAATGTGACAAATCTGTCTCTTGTCTGAAGACAAAGGTTTCTTAATCCACATTTGGGTGACTTTAATCATAACATCGTGCTTTCCTGTCCCATTCTGGGACATTTATATTACCTAACTGTAAAATGTTTCTTTCCCTCCCCTTGAGTTTGGCTTGGATTCCAGTTGCAAATTTCAATGTAACTCCATTTTACTTGTCTAACAACCACTGAGTAAATTAGGCTTCTACATGGAAGAATTACCTAAAGAAATGTGTTCCTGGAAAGGGCATTTTGGGCGCGGCAGATGTATGTCTCCTCTGCCAGGTTACCTGCAGTTTGCAGAAAGAATGCTTAAAGTGTCAGATATAGTCATATATATCCAGTCCCTTAATTTGTAAGAGACACTTTTCCATTATTTGTGTTTCTTATCGTTTTCATGTTACACGAAAATGCTCTTACTTCCTAAAAGAGACATTTGTTTCTAATGGAGTGGAACATTGAAAGACCCACTTACTAGTATCTTTACAGAAAAAATAACTGTGTTGCTGTCTGTGTCTTTGTTTGGTTTTGGCTTTTTTTCCACAGTATTCTCCTGTAAATGGTACCTGGATGGAGGTGGATCTAATTGTTACTAATTATTTTCATGTTTTATGCTGTTCAGCTCCTGACTTATTTCTGTTCCTGGTCACATTTTTGGGCTGATATTTAAAATGAGTTAGGGGTAAAGTTCAAATGTTATTGTATAGTGTTGTATATCTTAATGTGCAGACTATAGGCCTAATTTTTTGCATTACTACTAGTGAAGATTCCACCATTGGATATGTCTGTGTAATGCAGAGAAATATGGAAATTTCAGATTGAGTTAATTATTCGAGGCATATAATTGAGCAGGTGGTTCAGAAACATATAGGAACACTTAATGGCTTTCGGGTAACTAGCCTGCATCATGTAGCAACAGAACCCCATAGTGAAAAATTTCTGTGCCTGCTCTTTTCAGCTGCACCCCTCAACTGCTATTGGAAGGACCTGTAGTGCCTCATTTTCCACAACAGTGTGAGTAGCTAGCAAAGGTCTGGCATGTTTGGGCTCATTTAGTGCTCTGCTCAGATTGCGTCCAGCTTACATCCTGTTCTCATTGTGCTTCAGGTAGGCATGATGACTGACTTTGGTGTTTGCTTCAGACATGTCCAACAGGACTATGCTGGGTTTTGTTCACGTTGGACTGCTTTTAATCCAAACAAAATGAGCAAAATCAGCAAAGACATTCTTTGTAAGCTGTTTGAATTAACTTTGTCCATTTCACATGAGGAAGCTTAGGAAGTACCCACATGGGCGGATGACCTGCCAGATCTGAGAGAATGTCTTTTCCCGGAAGACAAGAAGTGATGGTCATATAGAGACGTCAGAGTTTAATCCCAGTAGGTAACTCACAACAACGCAGCTGCTAGCTCACTTCCTGCCTCCTTTTTCCCCCTGCTCCTGGAGGGACGGGTAGGAGAATCGAAAGAATATAACTAACTCCCATGGGCTGAGATAAGAACAGTCCAGTAACTAAGGTATAACACAAACCACTGCTGCTACCACCAATAAGAATAACAATAACTGAAATTAACAAAGGGAGAGAATATAAAACTGTCCTGATTTCTGCAGTAGAAGACATTTTTCTTCTTAGTAGCTAGTACAGTGCTGTGTTTTTGACTTTCAGACTGGGAACAGAGCTGATTGATAACACGATGTTTATAGTTCCTGCTCTGTAATGTTTACTCTGACCAAGGACTTTCTGAGCCTCATGCTCTGCCAGGGAGGAGGGGAAGCCAGGAGGAAGCAGAGACAGGAGAAATGACACAAACTGTCCAAAGAGGTATTCCATACCACAGCACGTCATGCTCAGTATATAAACTGGGGGCAGTTACCGGGAAGGGCCAGATCACTGCTCGGGTAAGGCTGGGTATTTGTTGGTGAGTTGTGAGTGGTTGTATTCTCTTTTCTTTTTATTTCCCTCATCATTATTCCTATTGGTGGTAGCAGCAGTGGTTTGTGTTACACCTTAGTTACTGGACAGCTCTTATCTTAACCCATGGGTGTTACATGTATTTGATTCTCTTCCCCATCCTTCCAGGAGCAAGGGGAGGAAGGGGGGGAGTGAGCGAGTGCCCACGTGGTAATGAGTAAACAGCTGGGCTTAAACCATGACAAAAAATAAAAAGAAAAGACAAAAAAGAAGAAAACAATAAACACAAGTGTTACACAATACAATTGCTCACCACACACCAACCTTTATACGATGCTATCCAAGCAGCTATCTAGGCTTTCTGGGTACCTCCACCCACTTTATATACTGGGCATGAGGTGCTGTGGTATGGAATACCCATTTGGCTTGTTTGGGTAAGGTGTCCTGTCTCTGCTTCCTCACGGCTTCTCAAGCCCCTCGTCACTGGCAAAGCATGAAAGACTGAAAAGTCCTTGATCAGGGTAAGCACTTCTTAGGGACAATCAAAACATCAGTGTTTTATTAGCATTGTTCTCAGACTAAAGTCAGAACCACGGCACTGCACCAGCTACTAGGAAGGCGAAAATTGTTTTTTACAAGTGAACCCAAGACAGGAGGTTAACATAGTTACGTCCACGGCAAGGAAGGTGAATGTCTAGGTGTCACCTTGTAGTTTTTACTAAGCAACTCTCAGTAGTATTAAAATGCATTGTTTTATGAGACGTGGATCTAGAGAAGCATGGTTTCTTATTTTCCTGTGATTTGTGTCCTGCTCCCCTCCCTGGCCAGCTTTCCTCTGGCTGGGCAGAGTGTCCAGCCACTGCCTGGCGAGACAGTTTAAGGTTGCCGATTTGCCATATGATTCCTATGTCTCTGAGAGTACGAAGAGGTAGGAAGCAGCTGTCTTTGGGAGGTCAGTCTCTTTTACCCAATTAAAATATTTGGAGAAAATTGAGATACTTGAGCTATCTTCCTGGGTCAGTTTGAAAACCTGGCTGGAAGACTATGTGACTGTGTTTCATTTCCTTGGGAAGCAAGATAGTAAGTCTTTTTAAAATTTATTGCAATTAAATTATCTCTCAAGCAAAAGATTAGATGCAGCAGCAAGAGAATTTTATGATTTAGAGTGTAAACTTTCAGAAAATTTGGACAAATCATGGCAAATGTAACACAGACTAGTAGTGGTGGCCTTTTCGGCTATGACATTTCAAGAAAAAATGTCATAAAAACCTTCACGAGACCATTAGTTATAAACACCTCTCTATTTGAAATTGTTTTGTTGCTTGTTCCCATGTAATTTTTCATGAAAATCTGAAAGCTTTTCCTATCAAATATTGACAGGGCTTTAAAAAAAAAAAAAAGGTTTTAAAAAAGGGTATCAGAGATTGAATTCTTTTTAGTCAGTAATTCCCATGGCAGCAGAGATTTTGCAAAAGCAAACAACATTTGCAGAATGTATCTTGGAGATAAAGATCCAGACAAAAATCTCCTTTTCTGTATCTGCGTTTTTGAGGGGTGTGAACTGTACAAAAAACTCGGTAATGGCTAAATAATTTTCCTTTCTTTGGAACGGAATAAAAAATGAGCACAGAATTTCCAATCACAGGCTGCTCAGATTAAGTAAATTTGAAAATACAATTTGTGCAGTCAAAGTTGAATATGTGACATCCTTTCACCATCTATCCTTCCACCGACTGCAACTAGAAATTTTTCTAGCTGCATCTGGAAGCAAAATGCAACAAAACAAACCAGTTATTGTTCCTTCAGATTCAATCATAATATTTAAAGCAAGGAAAGATTTCTTTTCATCTGTCAGTGAAGATAAGCCTTCAAAAAGCATAAGATTTTTTTTTTTCCAGCACTGGATAAAATGTCATGAAAAATGTTTCTGTCATAGAGTCCTGCAAATACTTAAAAAGTTAATTTAGAACTTTTTATAATGTCCTAAAGTGAAAAAGGATCGTGAGAGAGTTCTCGGCCCTGGGAGTTTCCTGAGGCATATAAATGATTGTGTGTTAATAATCCTCCGACTAGCCTTAAACCTGAATACTTTTCTCTGCGGTTGCCAGTCCCTAGGAAATGCCTCAGGCTCGTCTACTACTGCTTGACCAGATTTGTCATAAACTGCGATTAAGTGCTAGAATTCTTTCTTCCTGTGAAAAAAGTCTTGGTCCCTCTTAGTACTGACACAACGAAGTCATTTAAGCCCAGGTGCTGATTTACCAGGTGAGAGGGAAGGAAGGGGAGCGTGTCACATAATGTAACAGTGGCCACCTGGCATCAGTGTAATTCCTTTATTTCTGCTCATATTGTATGTTGCTTTTTTATTCAAGAGCTCTTCTAAGAATTTATATTTTTCCCAGATATGGTTATATCATGAAAAGAATGGCTGGCTCTTGGATGTCTAAGAATGGCCTCCCTTTGCTTCCCTAAGGAAAAAGTTGTTTCTCCTATTGTTATTCTATTTAACAGTATACATGGTTGTTATAGAAAACTAGGTAAGTAAATGCACTTTTTAGCTTTATGTCAACACTGCCCCTTTAAACAATAAAAAGAAAAGTAGAAAATATCATTTCATGAAAAGTTAAAATATAGCTCAATGAAACCCAGCTTTCTTTTTAGCAGTTTTGTTGTTTCTACATATATAATCTATACACCTATCACATTTCGCTCTGAAGTCACTGTTTTGTAGGCAGAGGATATAGTGGCAGATATATATTTAGTGCAATTGATTAGATGTATCAACACAATTTTATTTTTCTTATTTGACTGCTCTCACATTACCTTATTTCTTCTTCAAATTCCTTTACAATAGATATTTTCTTTTCAGTTGTACAAGATATTTATATGCTGCCATTTTAATGTCATTAATGTCATGAGACTATTATCTTCCATTTTCATCAGAATATTTTACCTAAGTCATTCCCAAAAGCTTTTGGAATACAAAAGATTTAATTTAAATAAGGCCGATGAGGCTTTGAAATAAATATTTTGTCTATGCTTCAGGTGAAGACTGCGCAATAGGCCTTAAAACCCAAATCAGCTAAACACCTAAAACTACATTTAGCTTTAAACTCATGGCAAGCTGCCTTTGTTTTGTTGTTCCATTTAATGGTTCTTCTTGCTGGTATATAATTCATTCATGATGAAATCTGGGATCAGTATCATTTACAGATGGTTCTCATATGGCAGTAATACAAAGTCTTCCTTGAATTAACATAAAAAATATTTTTCATTTTAAAAAGCTGCTCTTCTATTTGATCTTTAATGCATTTTAGGCTGTATGGAAGTGCTATTGAAATCCATCCATCGATAGTAACAGGAAGATCCTCCCCGTTAAGTACATAGTAGACAGTTTGGAGCTAAAAATAGATATTGTGAAATCAGATGCATTGCGTCTTCAGTATCACATTTTCATTGCGAAGTAGATAATGAATTAAAGCTTTGGATTTTTAGCTGTCTTCCAAGTGTGTTTCTTAGACTTTCTTCCAAAGTAAAATTGTGGCTCCAGCATCGCAAAATAGGAATGCACCAAACCCCTGTTTTTGCCAGTTTAATTCTGCTTTTTTGTATTCTGGGGGAATTTCAAGAAGTATATTTTTATGTATTTAATTAAGAATCACCTTTAGATCTTTTACAATTTTTAAATGAAATCTGGGACTGTAGGTGGCAATGCAAGTACTTGAACCCTACATGACAGGGGAACAGAGATGTGGACTTCAGAACGTTTGAAAAATTTGCAGATAACACTGCAGCGGATGCTTCCTTTTCAGGACCTGCATTTCTTCAGAGCCACATTGCAAACCAACTATTGACCACAGTAGCCAAAATGTTTTTTTTTTTGACAGAAGTCTGCCATTAGGCATCCAAAAGGCATCAAAGCAGTGTAATGTCTAGTTGAATTTCTAAACAGAAAGTATATGGGGATTCTGCACCTCTCCACAACGTGTTTTTATTGTTAAAATACTTCAAAGTTTATTAAACCCATCCAAGTGTAAAAGCACTTGGGAAAGGTGACCTTATAGTTGTGGTAGAATCATTTTTTAAAATCTCAGTTGCATTGTCTTTTTCTGCCAGCAGCTGAGAAAAGACAACTGAGTAATTTTTAAGAAAGATGGGCAGACTCGTATTGAGTCAAGGTCAATATCGGAGGCATGCGAGGAAAATCTGGCCAGTCTGCTTCTCCCAAAATCATTCTTGCTGCTTTCATTTCACAGTTAGCTAAAATTTGCCGACTGCCAGATTGCCATTCCGTATGGAAAACATAAAGTTCTGGGGGAAAAATTTCTCCACTTGTAGACCTTGAAGAGGGTACTGTATGGAGACACCATTGTGAAACTCCTATTACTCTGTGTGTCATGTCTCCTCTACACTAAAGGTGAGACTAGAGATGCCTATGCAGAAATAAAGTAATATTGAAGATTTTTAGAATCAGTGCTCACCTGTTTCTTTTACTGGGATCCTTCCGTGATCACTTCCTTTTCTACCCTAGGAGAACACAGCAAATTGCAAATTCATGCTTTGAAGACCCTGAAGCTTATTCCCACACAAAATAGCAGCTCTTTAAAAGGGAGAGTTAGAGATAGAGCTACTGTTTAAACTGTCCTACTACTGCCAAGCACCATTTTGTCTTTATAAATTAGATCTGCAAACGTTCTTCTCACTGCAGTCCTGTGGCACCATCCTGCTGCATCAAATATTCCATTACCTAAGTACTAGGAGCAGCCAGATTTACAGAGTGAGTAAACCTTGAAAAGATCACTTCTTGAAATTTATTGTTAGAAAATCTGCCAGGCCAGATCTGAGCCGGTCTTGTTATTTGTGATGACTACTGAATAGTACAATTTTTATCTAGATAATTTTTTATTTTTTATTTTTTCCCCTTATTTTTTTGAACAGTGCTAACTGAAGTTCAGGAAGGTGAGGTTCTTATCTAATTCTCCAGATGATTTTGGTAGAAATAAAATCAAATAGCTACTTTTTATCTGTGTTCCATATGGTCTAATGACAGATACTCTGCGGTATTGAACTGTTATCAATATATCTGAAGTATGAAAACCATAAATTGGTGATAACTTAGCAGTAAACAAGGTGCTGCTTTCTTTTTTTAGATGCACATTCAAATATTTGCAGTCAATAAGTAAATTATGTGGAAGTAAAGAATAAATGTATTCTAGCGTATGCTGGCTGTGCACCAATAAGTACATTTTATTATAGTTGGTCTGTTGAAGGAACTGGTTTGTGAGTACAAACTCTCTATGTCAAAACAAAGTAAATGTTGTAAATCAGGGAAGATATATAATTTGAATATCTGTAAGAACAATGAAGCCACTCTAACAGTGTTTATGCAGATTTTTTTGTTGTTTGTTTTCTTTTGTACTGAAATTTTTGCCATGGGGAAAAAATAAAAAAAGGAGTGTGTGAGTCTATTCATTGAAGCAAGAATAAGCAGCTATTGCAAGTTAACTTGCTGAGCCTCTCACCAGGAATGTTTTTAATGTCTGCATTTACACATACCGAGTTCCAGTAGGCTTCGCTTTTTTTTCTTGTCTACATGCTGTATTCCATGTGGGGATTCTTGCTTCTAGTCAAGATCCTATCACTAAATATTTTCCAGTTTATGAGAATGAAGATAATTTAGAATGTCTCCATGTTTGTAACTACCTGATGACTCAAAGCAATAACTTTCTTCAGGGAAACAATATGGAGAGTCTTTTTGTCCAACAGGATGGAAAACCAGCCATGTATTTTGCTCTTAAGATGGCATTTAGTCATGAAATAGAAAGTATAAGAATGGGGACTACACACTAGATAGATACACTTTTATAACACAGCTGCTTTTGCAAAAGTTTGGCTGCGCGCATTAGAGGAAATTAAATTGACCTCTTGCACCCAGCCTATCCTTAGTTATCTTGAAAGTGTTACAGGGAGATTTCTTCCTTTCCTTCCTTGTTTAGGTGATTCGTGAAGATAATGATCCTGGGTTTGATCCTTTGTGATGTAAGAGAATAGGAAAGATAGGTCAAGGAAAATGAAATTCAGCCCTTGTGCTACTCCAACTTGAAGGCTACTGCAATAAGCTCTTCCCCTGAAGAGAAAAATAATCAGACCTCAAGAGATATCTAAAGCAGCTCTTTCAAGGAATCAAAGTTCTTAGTTCATCCAACATACAGTATAGCAGCAACAAATACAAATTCAGTCACCTGTTGTTATTTATTGTCAAGAATTCTAGTAGTAAAACAGGACTTAAATTTTGTACTCAGCATTTTTACTTTAAAATGATACGTAAGAAGAGAAAGCCTTTGTGACTTCTATTAGATTTGTGAGTAAAAGCTGCCAAATAGGTGATTCTGTTTCATATGAAATACGTTTCTTTGCATTCACCTTTAACATACACCTGTAACTATCTTTCTATCCTTCCTACAAGTCCTGGTAACCTGCCTCCTTCCAGAAACTGGTTATCCTACATCCTTCCTCTACTTTTCCTAGTTCAGGAGAAAATTGCTGCCCAAGCACACATCCTCAGCTCTTTGATCCCTCTTCAGAAGGGCAGTTTATCTCCTTGAAGTTCTTTCAAGATCACTTTAAAGCCAATTATCTTTGCCTAGCATGATGATACATGGCAATTAATGGGAATGGGTAGAGATGGTAAAGAGCGCTTTATAGCTGCTGTACCTGGAATATATAGTGTAATAAAGCAGTGTTATAAAACTATAGTACATATGAGGCTTTTTTCCAATGTCCCTGAGTTTTGCATTGATCATTACATTTTAAGCTCATTGCATTTAATGCAAGCGATATATCTTATTAACCAAACGGCAGCAAAGATGGCCAAATACCTCAGTCATGAGATACTCAAGATGAACTGAAGGGCACTGGCATACCTATTTCATCAGAAATGATAAAATCCTGGAATGGGATCCAAAGAATGGGTTTTTCTTGATTCCACCCCTAATAACTCTTAAGCTTTTTGCTTGTCATGTGCCTTATTTCTGAACCTTATATTTTGAAAATAGATCAGCTGCTGTTTCACATATGGTTAAACACTAATGATGTTTAAACTTGTAAATGAGAAAATATAAAATAATTTGGGCTCAAAGGTACTGCAATAAAATTTAGGGTTTCAAATATACTTAATAGAATACTTCATAGATAGCAATTTTTTCATCATAGGATCTCAAAATGCTTTGTGATATTATCTTCACTGCGAGGTGAAGTGGAGGAACAGGTCCATCCTATGACTCACCTAATATTTCTAAAAAATATGCCTCAGAATGTCTATGTTTCTGGATTTTTTCTGCCATCACTTAAAATACAGGGTTAATCAGCTAATAACTGAGTCTTAGACTGATAAAATTAATTTAAATTTTTTTGTTGACTTCTATTATTGAAATGCTTTTTTATATTTTGAGTATCTCTAATTAAAACAGTAACTAAAATTTAGTCAAAAATGAGGGTCTGTTGAAAACTGTAATTCCAAGAAGGACCTATGTCAAAGTAGACTTATGTATAATAGTGCCTAACAATAATCTTGTGTTTCAAAAAAAGGCAAACAAGTAAAAAATAATAACTATTCTGAGAATAATTTACAAAATTCAGACAGTTCAGATACACTTAAAACATCTAAACCATGTTAAAGTTGTTAAATCAAACAGCTAAAATATATTTCATTCCATCCTGATCCTGACTGATGTTAACCTCATATTTAAAGGTATTTGTGTCCTTGTCTTAAGGGATGAAAAACTCTTTTATCAAATAGACACTATGTTTTTCCTTGTTATAATTTGTATGCCACATTTTATCTCCAAGTGTAAATTTTGTGAACTTGTAAGAACAGAGAGAAAAGAAATTATAAAAATTAATGTGCATCGAATTCTTCTATACTGTTAGCTATGGAATGCGTCTAAGTTCCTAAGGCTCATCATCTCTTAGTTTAATTTCAACAGCTTCTGATTTTTTTGTCAGCGTTTGTGAGCAAAACTGTTTTCTTGTTATTTTCTTTGTATGCCTTGGGAGTTGTCAAAAGCAGTTTTTGGATAAGTTATGGAAATATCAAATAGCATGGTCTTGTGTTGCTCATGAACTGAGGGGCTAATTGGGTGTCCGTTACTGTAGGGATGTAAATTGCAGCAATGGAAGTCTCAGCAAAGGAATCTGAGAGGAACATCTCTCACAGCTTATGTCGTGAGTATATAATTTTATATATATGTAATGCTATAACAAGCCTAGAAGAAGTGTGTATTACCCTAGTTGGCCTTGATTCTATTCCCGTAGAAGTAATTGGCAAAGGTCTTATGGACTCCAGTGTATTCAGGTTACAATTATCTGCAGCACGAAGAAAGACTCATGGATCTGTCATAGGAAAAAATGAGCATGTTTAGTTTGTCCCTGCCTTTATCTTGCAAAAAGAAGTGAGCTAACCTCATAGGCTTTGTCAATACCCTGAAATGGGTGGTTATGTTTGATTTCTTTGTGCTCTATATTTTAGTGTTGGATAAAATAACTCACATTTGAAATATACTTACTTTCTCCCTTACCTTTCCATGATTAGCCTATTGTGCGTCCCCAGTGCTGGTAGCTATCTGCTGTTTCAATGTAATAAGTTTGCATTCCTGTAGCTTTAAAGATTTTTCAATCTAATAAAATAATAACAAATCAATTTTTCTTCTCTAAAAATTTAAAAGTGAAACTCTTTGCTAGCAAATATTTTCAAGCTAAGATGCGTGCTGGACTGTGTAATAGAATCTACGTGATTGGCCTAATTTTGCACTTTTAACAATTTTGTGTCTTCATTGATGCTTCGTGCAGTGTTCAGGCTATGAAAAATTATGCATTCTTCTCTCCAGTTTAGAGAAAAATAAGTCATGGCTGCTAATGATTTCTGCCTATCTATTTATTAGGAATAAATGAGCATGGATGGTTGGAGGTATTTCATCTTGTGCTGCTCTGGTAATATTTTTAAATAGGTTAATATCTCTTTTAGTACGTCCCCTCTCCCCCACTTGAGACTTGTTGCTGTCAAACCCAGGAAAGTCAAGTCTGGCTGATGAGCCAGCAAGTGCCATGAAAGATACTGAAGCAGCACAAGAGCCTGTCAAATCAAGTGGCTTCTCCTTTCAATCTCATGATGTTCCAGGCCTGAAAAAAAAAGAGCAGTGTGATTTCTGAGCTTTAATTGGAAATATCCTTTCTTCAGCTGCCTGTTGGCCTGGAGGACCTGCCAGGCTGGAAAGGAAGATGTCTACTTCTTCCTGCTGTAGCCTATATAAGCTATAACTGTGTTATCCCTGGGAGATATTTATGTAGCCTTTTCTTAAGATAGTCTAGTGAGGATAAGGCTGCAAGCTTTCAGGATGTTTATTTCAGTGTACCAGTATTTATGTTGACAAGAAGTTTGTTGCATAAGAAAAATCTTCTTTTGACATGATCTTAGTTTATCTGTTTGACGTAGACATGAGCAAAATATTCTTGTTTTCGGTGGCAGCAAATTTTTGTTTATGCCATTGTTATGTCTCTGAAATCTTCTCATCTTAAAACAGATCTTTTTTAGTCATTTTCAAAATTCTGTTTGAGTCTTTTAGGTCTCTGGCTCCATTAGCTGTTCTCATCCAGACTTGCCTTTTCTCCCCCATTTTGTTTTTTGAAATGTGTTGTCCTAAACTGGTTAGTGTATTCCCATTTCACCCCCAAAGAGGACATAATTCACCTGGTTATTTACCATATTAATCTTTCTCCCATGTAAAATTGTAGGTCATGCTGTTGTTCAAAATCCCAGTGCAATATTTAACTTTTGTGTACAAACCAACATAAGAATATATCCTGAAAAGATCTCAAAAATACCTTAAGACCACTTACCTTAAGACCATATTTCTTTAGCTTGCTTTCAAATGGGTTATAAAAGACAGAATGTCATTCAGTTTTTTGACGAATTTTATCATGGATATAAGGATTTTCAGTTTCAACAATGCACTAGTTTTAATGTAAGGAATTTTTTTTCCAGATAGCAAAAAGCCTCTACTAACAGTTATGGTTTATTAGGAGAAAAATCTCAAATTTTTGTGGGGATGGTGGTAGAAGTGAAATGGTACCTGGTTGTGCGCTAGTCCCCTTAACTATCTTTTGCTTTCATTGCTTTAAACACCTTAAAAGATTATACTTACCATAAGCAACTACATAGAAAGGTTATTTAGATCATAGATTGATGCTTGCTAATAGAGAATAACAGATAGATTCATACAGATAGATGAGAAAGTAAAGAATATTTTTTTAGTAATAAGTTGTGATCATTAAACTATTGAAGTTTGTGGTGGCAAATATAATGAAAAAGGAATAATATTTTGAACAAGATCTTGGGTGAATATGCCTTATTACATTAGGGAGGAGAAATAGGGACACTTCTGAAATTAAAATTTCAAGTAAAAAGCGAAGGACTCATTATTAGAAATAATTTCATATCTTTTAGTTGAAATGTTTTACTGTATGCTTGATCCGCAACAGATTATCTCTAAATATAACAATTTTAATGATAAAATATAAAGCTTCAAATCATAATAAGTTTTGACTATGCTTCTCACAAGCAATATATATTGTAGGAAAGTCAATTAGAACCTATATTAAACGTTTAATCATGACACTTTGTGCTTGGATCAAAGTGAGAAATACATGGGAGTTTAGGGGTAAATTCAGATCACAGGGTCAAGGTGAGGAAGAAAACGAAAGCTAGCCAACATGGACAAAGCAATTCTTTTGAGAAAGTTTTTTGCTATTGTTGAGTAGCTATGATAACATTTTACAAAGGTTGATGTACTGTTGAACTACATTTATATATTGCTTTGAAGCTGTTTTTGAAGTACTGCGGCTAAAAATGAGCAAAGCTTCCACTGACAAGCAAAAAGCCCAAATAAACTTGTTTGGACACAATATTTGCTGCAGTTCGTCTTCAATTAACTGTCTGAATGTCCTGAAGTTTCAGGTGCTGTATTCTATTTGAAATAAGGCAAGCACCGTACATGAGAGTGGCATTTCAGCCTGATGTAGGACTTCTTAATCACGGCATGCCTCAGACCATCTTGTTTGATCGATCTATTATTTTTTCCATTATTTTTAAAAATGCCAGCACTTGTTTTTTCCATCTGCTCGGAATTTCACATCTTGTGTTTTGTGGTGTATAGGAGAGAGCATTTCTTTCTTCCTATCCAGCATGTAGAAAAAATTAATTGAAAATTTGATAGCAATTCTCTTTTCACTTGACTCAGCAGACGCAAGACCAAGAAACGTTATATTTTGCGTGCCTGCTATCACGTCCCATTGGCCCATAACTCAGCCTGGAGTTATCTGCAAATCCGCAATCTGTGCTGAACGTAGCTTTGTTATTGAGTGGGTTGCCTAAGGTAATAAACAAAGTATAAAGGAGGAGAAAAAGAGCAGATAATCATAAAAATTGATGGCACATACCAAAGAAAGAGCAAATATTTTCATGAATAATTTTCAATTGCTTTTAAATGCTTGGTTGTTAGCAGAAGCCAAAGAGCTTCCCTTTATTTCTATCTCAAGGTTTATATGGGTTACTGTAAAGATTCAAAGTTGAAAAATATTCTATTGATTATATATATAAGAAAAAACGTGACCTAAGGACTTACAGGGAGGAGTGCAAGCATGAGCATAACCCTATAGCAAAGCTCTAATGAGGACTGCATGCAGCCTGCCAGGCAGCTGTCATTCAGTGTCTTCTCTTTTTAACTTCAGCTGTCAGTGAGTTGAAAAGAAAGAGAAATGACAAAACTATTTAGCGTAGTGAAAAATCGTCTCTCTCTCTCACTTGCTAGCCCCCACAGGGACAGAGAAGAATTGTTTCCTTACATGGAAAAGAATGTACCCAAGGTATCAGGCCATCACTAGGAAAAATTTAGCAACTGAAATTATAGGATTAATTTTATTATATAAGCAGACACGAATGCAGATCTAACAGTTGGAAATTAAATGCTGCTGACAACGTCACAATAAAATATTTTTATCTTCATTCTGCCTAGAAGTCCCATGCAATTAATGTCCTGTAAGCTCTTATTTAATAAGACATGATGGACATTTTAGAAATGAAAGCTATTTCTTTGAGAACAGGTTATACATTTTGTATGACGTGCAGAAAATGACATTAAAATGTAGAAAAAGCTGTAAAAATTAACAAGTGAGTTTAAAGTTCTGCAAGTACTAAATGCAGCTTCATACTTATTTATTTTCTCTTGAGTGACTTTTCAAAAAGCCATTTAGACATGTTAGAATGGAAACATTTCTGGAAAGATACTTAATTCAGACAAGAATGACTGGAAAGTTGTCTTGGTTGAGGATGTGAAATGAGAGACTAAGTGAGTGTGTGTTTGTGTGAAAAAGAGAAAGAAAAAAGAAATTTTCCATGTCACAGTAGCCCCCTGGTTGTCAGGGAATCTGAATGTAACATCAGCAGTGGGGCACTCTCCATAGCATAGAGTGGAAAGTTGTTACTGATTGCCTTGCTCTCTCTAACTTGGATTTTAGCCAGTGAGTTTTTTGATAAATCATAATGCAATACAGTAAGGGTTTCATGGAGCATTTCTTAATCAGTTTTATCAATTACTCTTTTCTGCATAGGTCTATGCGGTGTGAAGTGTTTCCTTTTCATTATAAAAACTATATACTGAATTAAAAGCTTTATTTTGTAAGTGGAATGTTATCTTGCAAGTTTGGTCACAAAAAATAGCCTTTTCTGGTATTTTTTCCTCTATACTTAAAACAAGGAAATAAGGTTTTTAATGAGAAAAAATAATTTCCTAAGTGTTTTTGCTCTTTAGTCTTGAAAATTACTGGGAGGAAAAACTGCATTTATTTAAAGTGCCCCCGGCATGGCATACAAGCAGTGGCTTCTGCTAGACGGCAGTCTCTGAAAAGATGCATGGGGTGCAGGTATCCAGGGGCTGGAGGGGGATTGCAAGGTTGCCTCTGTGGGGCTGCCTCATGCTAGGTACAGCTAGTTCCAGCCAGATCTAACAGACCCACCACAAGGCATGGCTAATCCCCACAGA
The DNA here is from genome assembly GCA_009867235.2 of Psittacus erithacus. NCBI lineage: Eukaryota > Metazoa > Chordata > Aves > Psittaciformes > Psittacidae > Psittacus > Psittacus erithacus. The sequence goes on along the minus strand of WYDI02015716.1, from coordinate 63,510 downwards.
CATGATGGCTCCAAGCTGGAGCAAGGGAAAAGGATGAAGAGGAAAGAGCAGTAGAAAAGAGCTGCCATGGACCAAATGAAACTCCCATTCCCCATCATCCTTTGCCTTTTAGGGTGGGGAAACAGAGGAGCTGGATATAAAGGAGTGAAGTTGAGCCTGGGAAGAAGGTAATGGGGAAGGTGTTTTTTTTTCTTTCTCACCACCCAACTTTGTTTTAAATTGGCAATGCATTAAATCAATTTCCTCCAACTCAAGTCTGTTGGAACATGCAAAATTCTTCACCCCAGGAAAGATTATTCCATATATGACATATGGTAGCAACTAGAGTGTTGCTGATGTAAAGTTTCAGAGGTCTTCTTTGTTCACATGTTTTAAGCTGTTGAATTCCTCTATGTCAATTGATATTACCCACATGGCTACAAAATCATAACAAAGGATTCTGATCATTCCGGGATTCCCTCTGCATTTCGCATCAATATACTTCTAATGCTTTGAATTGGGGAAAATAAACCAAGAATTTATGAGGTGCCTATTTTTCCATCCATATACTAGCTTAGCAGTTACATACCTTTAGGTTGACAATATCTTACATCATTAAACTTTCACTGTACTTGTAAGTGTGTGATCCAAACATTATTTCCTAGCAGAAGAAAAAAATGTTTTTAAAAACTCATTGCAAAACAACTTTTTGATAGGTCACATATCCCAGTTGAAGATGGTGAGAATGCCACTGTAAAATTAACTCTCTAATTTCAGAGGCACAGCCACGTGGCTCAAACTTTAAAGTCACAAGAGGAATCAAAGACATTAAATTACAGCTTCCGTACTTTCTTATAAAAACATGGTAGTAGATGTGAGCTGTAGGAGTAGCTTAGAATTATATGACAAATTAGAGAATGAATCTGCTTGTTTAAGCAAGAAGTTGCACTCTGATGAAGTGGAAGTACTTGACTATTTTATTTCTGCCTATTTTATTCTCACAGAACTGGAGAAGGCAGGAACAATGTCAAGCTCTTAATTGGGGCGCATAGACATATCCAAATCAAAATCAGAAATTCTAGTATTGAAAAACAAAATTACTTGGGGATTCACTGTGTTATGTATTCCTGTGCAATTATGAGCCCACTCCATGGGTGACTGAAATCTTGCAAAAAGCAGAAGGGAAGGAGATTATTTTGAATTTTATCTTTGCTCTACTAAGAGAGGTCCTTGGTTTGAAGATGTATCTTGAACACCAGAACTGATATATTGAAGCCTGAGTCACATAAATTTTTAGTAGTAGTCAAGGAGTTTGCTTCCAAAGTGCAAATTTGAAGAAAGAACTTCAATTCTTTCTCAGTTGTGGAACATGCTAATTGAGTGCTTGTAGTGACTGAAATGCTTTATGAGCCTTAACTCTCCACAGTAACACAAAGGAATGGAGCAGGACATGTGGAAATAATTATAGCACATTGGAATTACTGGCAGGTCCCTGTATCTCTGTTATCCTAACTTTGGGTTGTTAGCACTTCTGTACGCTATGCCTTACTTGAGCTTGGAACTAAATCTTTTCAAGTATATTCCACAAATGCTTGCTGTAATGTATGTGATCAGAAGGGTGTGTTATGGCATGACTCATAATGGAGAAAAAACAATTTTCAAAACCAGCATGCTTGGGTTTTTAGGGGAAGACAAACATAAGAAATTCCATGAAGTGGTGGTTTCCACAACCCATGTAATAGGGTATCTAAGCCATTGATAAAACTAGTGAGTATTTATAGTACAGATCTGAGTGGCAAGGGGGAGTGAGTATTTGAGTGGGATTACTTGCAAACACAATAATTGGTTTCAAGTATTGTAAAATGAAAATTCAAAAAGATCTTGACAACTTGGGGAAATAGCCTGAGATAAATGAAATGTAACCTTACATTGGTCAATATGTACAGTTAGCGAAACATTCTGCAAAATCAAGAAAAGGATTAGCTGACAACAGTACTGTGGAGGAAGATCTTGACATTACAATGAATGGTTCAATATCAGAGCTGTGAAAAAAGAGAAACTCCAAACTAGTTTCATAAAAATGTGAAAGTCATGAGAGACATTGCTCTGCTTTCCTGGGCACTGGGGAGTCTTTGCTGTACGCAATGAAAGTCTTAGACAATTATGTTAAAGGGTGGACTAACTAGAGAGCATCCTGAGAAATGCAGCAAATAACTGAGGATGTAATAGACCCCTGAGAGAACAGGATGAGTCAGAAGGGCACCAACACTGGAGCCAGACAGGTGACCACCAGAAATTGCTGTTCAACAGTGTTCAAGTAAAGGTGCAGCCACAAGAGGAGGAGGCATATGAGGAGATATGTGGGGATAAAGGAGAGGAGGAGAAATGGAGGAGACACATGGAATGGGACACTTGTGGGAATATGGGTGTTGATGCACTCTTGAAATATGTGCTCAGTGCCAGAGAAGGTACCTCTGATAGACTGCAGCCCCCGCCCAGAACAAAGTCACTTCTAAGAGATTATTGGCTCATTGGCCACACAGACGTAAGTGGGGAAATCTTTGAGGGATGTCCTTTAGAGTGTCTCTTAGAGGACCCACAGCAGAGCTCCCCTCAGGGGATGCAGCCCATGGGAAACCCATGCTGGGGGAAGGACATCCCTGTGAAGCTGTGGCACCTGGAGAAGCCTGCTGGGAAACAGGAGCATTAAGAACCATTGAGTAGTGGGGGAAAATGAGTAAGGGTCAAGGGGCAGCAGAAATAAGCGATTACACAGAAACCTCACCAACGAGACTGGAAGTGTAACTGAATGCAACATGTAGTGACATCAGGGGAAGCTAAGCCTAGAAAGGAAGTAGAAGGACAGCTTGACTGAAACCTATTCTGGGAAAGGGAACAGTTATTTCCCTAAGGGAAGGCTTTAATTGTTTGTCTTTTTTTTCTTTTCCTCAACACCCAAATGAGAAATTACATTTGCATTAATTAGCAATAAATTTTGAGTGAAATTGACTGAGTTGAAACTATTTTGCCAGTGACAATGTGACAAGAAAAGAGCTCAAATTAGATGTTGTGACAAACTTTCTAATGGAAAGGGTGATAAAAAATATACTAGCTGTCCTAGATTCTATTTTTGCAGGTTTGTTTATTATCTTAATGCAAATGTTAAGGAGGGATCATGCATTTCATGGGATTGATTTTATGATCTCCTTAGCCATGCTTAGGGATCAGTTGCCTTGCCACTCTCATTCCTTCATGATTATTAGAAGCATCTAAATTTCAGTCTCTTGCCCCTTTTTAAATTCCCTTAAAAGTTATGCCCCTGGGTTCATTTTGGTCCCTGGTCTTAGTTACCTTTATTATGCATGGATACATTTTATTCAATGTCAGCAGACATGCAGTAGTTCCAGTCTCGTTTCTCCTATGCCCTTCTGGTTTGTCTTCCCTCAGCTGCAGCCACAGAGCTCAGTGTTTGATCACCTTTATTGAAAATATTCTATATAACTCCAAAATGAGCCTTAATTAATGAAATAATGGGTGACTAGGTAATACCAATGATTTGACTGCTAGCCTCAGAATTAGGTTTGGGAGTACAACAAATGACTGGGTACACACTTTGAAATATTGTGTATTCCTAGCAGATGGTAATTAATGTCATCCAATTAGAAATCAGCATTCTGCACACTTGGGAACTAATGGAGAATATCATTATACTATAGGTGTATATAAATTCTTCTGCATTTACAAATGCTAAGCTCACATTAAAGATTATGACTTTTCAAATATCACACAAATATTGTCTTTTGGCAGGGTAAAGTGTATATTTTAAAGATTTTCTGCAGGCATATTTCATAAAAACTTTCATTTTTAGGAAAGATTGCATGGCTGTAATTCTTCTTTGTGTCTCTGATTTCCCAGTGGTAACACAAAATATTTTACATTCAGTTTCCGTGTCACAGATTCAAACTTTTATATTCAAATAGCAAAATATTAATTTTTTTGAATGCAACCAGAATCCATACTGAAAATAAGCAGAACTATAGGTTAAGTTTTCTATAAAGAACTCAAATTTTATGAGTGGTTTTGCAGGAATGGAGAAAATAATATTGGGTTCTCTATAACTGGCTTTCCCCTACTTGATATTTTTCACAGGTTTTGAGAACCAATTACTTTTTTTTGTGAAGAGGTGGTGGGATTATTACTATATAAACACTGAGCCTCAGAATACATTTAGTTCAATCTCAAATAGGAACTATCTTCAGACAAAAAGTCTCTGCTGCATAAATCCTCCACCAGCAGCCAGATTTAGACTGGGGATGAAAGAGTGCACTTGATTCTGACCAGAGGTGCTTGTGCTACCACATCCAGTTCTGAAATGCAGCGACGCAGTCCATTCTGTGGCATTTAAGTCTTCTACCTGTACTTTTGGCCACAAGTTTTTGCTGATTTATATCACCTGCCACATAGCATCACTCTGCAACAAAGGCAGAGCATCTAGTCAGAGAACTGAGCTGAGAGCAAAGCAGAGCAAACCCTAGACTCTGAAGGAAACTCTTCTGGATCATAAAGCTACAACAAAATCAGATGAAAGAATAGTAGCTCTATGTTTACCAAGGTCATGTATAAATTTTTACACTAGCAATAAGTTGCTACTGCAAATATATGCAGTAATAAGAAAAATCGTAATCTATATATCTTCTCTAGTCCTTTCTAGCCTATCTATCTTCACACTATGTGTGTCTCCCTAAAAACACTCTAACATTTTTGCTTTGCTACGGATGGGTGAATAGACTGTGGGTAATGGGGTTGTAGCCTGAACTGCAATATCTGGCTCTGATGCTGAATATAAAACACACTGAGATGGAAAGCAGTATTTCTAATGCATTATAAATATCTCGTTCTTCATATGACACTTATAATTGGAAACATTCCATTTAAATTGTGTAACTCAAACTGCATTTGTGTGAGATTACTTGAAGTTCCATATCCTCATAACTAGGGTATTTTCCTCATCATATTAATGATAATATATTCTCTCAATGCTAAGATACACAGGCAAAAAGAAGGAATTTTAAAATATGTATTTTTTATAATGTTTTTTGTATTTTCCATTGCCATTTACACACCATTAATACTAAAGAAGCAACCACACCTCAGCCAAAAATAAACCCAATATTCATTCCATTCATTCATAACTGTGTTTTTTATTTTGCATTCACATTCTGAGGTTTGTGAGTACAGAATGATATATCCTAACTGAAAGAAGACCTCTGAACACAGTAACTCTAAACTTTCATTACATTTTTGGGTAGGCAAAAGTGTCTGTTGCAGCTGTATATACGCAAAAAAAAATCAGCCAGGGTGCAAATTTCAATATGTCCAGAGTTCTGTTTTTTCTGTTGTTGGAACACATGTAATAAGCCTAAGAACAACTCAAAAGGGAAGGGTTTCATAGCAAGTCATAATAAAAATCCTCCAAATCACTACAACGTTTTCTGTTTGTACCATTTGCCTTATATGTTTGTGCTAAAGTAGAGTTTGTTTAGTTCCATTTTAGGTGGGTCTTCCCACTATGATTTCATGAAAATATGTGCTAGAGAAATCAAGAGATGTTACTGTTTGAAACCAACAAATGCCAAATGCTTTTATTCTTTTATTAGCACATATTTCTTTTCAGGAAAATATTTTATAGAATCTGGGACTTATTACAATAAAGGACAAATAATCTACAATTATTACATATCATTCTCCAATTACATAAAAAAAAATTACCCATCTTACTGGGTATATGTAAAATGTCAGAAGTAGGACGTTACTGTGAAATTCGTAACTTTATATTTTCCTAGTTCTGTGTCTTTGAATAACCAGCTTGAATTCACTGAGCATTGACTAGACATTCCTTTGCACAATTACAGGTTATTTTCATCACACTAATTATATAAATAATTTTTGATTTTGTTAGAGGAGGAGGCTGTAAAAGTAGAGAATTCAGAATGAGTGAAATTTAACCTATTTTATTGCTTTTATTCCACTTGACAGTATCTTAACTACACCCCCATTTTGTACTTATATATGTGCTTCATATATTACATTTTTGTTCTGTTGACAGAAATTGGATCAACTCTGGTGCTTGGGTCAACTCCACTGCTTGAAAGTGGTCTGTACATGAAGTTTACGCAGAATTGTCAGAGTTATTTGTGAGTTTCGAGCTGTCTAATGTCTTGATCAGAACCAGCATTTATTCCTTAAAATCTATGGCAGCTAGTGGGAAATAACAGACTTTGGTAGTGTGTGGGGGTGTGTGCAAGTAATCTGTTTCATTTCCATTGTAAAGCTGAAACTGGGAATATTTTTGGAGAACTTCTTTCATATCAGATAAAATATAACTCAGTCCTTAAAGACCCTTAAAATTAATCAGGTATTGTGGAGTGAGAAAACTCTATTATTTGCCACTTGATCACTTCCCTTACCTCCCTTGCAGTTGTAAGTTGCCAAAATATTTCCAGTATTTGAAATTAAACTAAACATTTTTAAGCATGAATGTCAGATTTTCAGCTGGTATAAATCACAAGATCTCCATAGAATCATTGCAAGATGTTCTGTGCCAGCTCCTCCTGGGGGCTGCCGATCTCAGCAGGAAAGTACAACGTCTTGATTGTCTTCAGGCTCATATAGCTGAAGAGAGAAGAGCTTGTGGCTCCTAGGCTGCATTTGTATGACAACAGCTAGGCAATACAAGACCATTCCAACCAAAGACTAAGATGAAGACAGCTGAACAGTAATTAAAAAAATACAGGAAATGTCCACTGTCATAACTAGGAATTGGTGATTGGTCCTTAACATTTACTAAATATCTTATTAATTTACAATACACTGTTTTTCAAACATAGCTTTCTCTAAATAGGAAGGTCTTGAATTCAGGTTCTAAGTTTGAGAAATGGTATATATGCCCATAACTGTAAATATGTCTGAAAATAACTTTTTTGCAAAATTAATTTTAAAGCATCTTCAAAAAGAGGTTTTTTAAGTTATAATTTGCATTGAGTTGTTCTTTGCAAAAATTTAACATTGATGAGAACTCTACAGAGGATTTGCGTTATGATATCACTCTTCCACCTTTCTATATTAGGCAGAATTTATCAGGCCATATGAATATATACGAAGAATAAAGTATATATTAGTTAGTGGAAAGGCAATTTGTCTCAGGCATACACTTCTGAACAGATTTTAACTGTAGGTCTTATGTCAGTGCACTGGACGTCAGAATAAACGATTTTTTTTTTTTTTAAATGAAACCCACCTCAAATTTATCCTAATTTAAAGATTACAGTGAAAAGAAATAGTGATGCTCCATCTAGCTATTAAAGCTTGCTAGCAGAAGTGTAGAAAAAAATAACATCTGGAGAACAAGCTATTAAGGATTTCAGAAGTCTTTCATCAGCTTTCTTCTGACTGAGAGTTTAATAAAAGCAGTTGCTTTTGCTGAGATTATTTTGGATTTCAGTACACATTCCTCATAGACACAGTATAATGCAGAAGAATATTTCACTTTTAGAGTCAGACTTTCAAGATTTATAGTCAAAAGGACAGGTTTAGCAATAAATAATGTCAGTCTTTTCATTTTTCATGGCCACATGCTGCATCAAGTTTTTTTAGCGACTTCTGTTTGGTATGTAGCATGGGACTCTGACTGAAGCTAAGAAACAAATAATGGTGTTGCAGTTATTTTGGCAAACCTGGAATATTTCTGTATGAATTATAAAAAAGTTACTCCTAGACATGTTATAAATCTACCATAACCAAATGCATGATCTACTTGATAGGGTAAATAGTCATTTGCTTGTGAGACAGAAAATAAATATAGGTAGAGTCTCATTTTTTCCCCTTGCCTCTTCTTTGGTATGTTTTTGAGAATTCCACTTTTATTAACAAACAAGTTCCATACTCTTTCATCAATGGGGAATTCAATACAGAAAGAAACAGAGCGAGACCTAAACCACTACTTTTTTTCTGCAACACTAAGTGTATCATTACTGAAATTTTATATGTATGAGTCACCAAGAATAAGAAACCCTTCTATAGGTGTATAGGACGAATATTTGTCTAAACTTTTGACTGCACCCAACTCTGCCTGAGATAGGAGAGGAAGTTACTGGACAGATCAACTGTGACAAGACATATGAGTACAAAGCTAGCTAGTAAAATCTTGTGTTACCATGGATTTTCAGGGTACTGCTAAGAAATGCCCGAAAACTGTAAAGTACATTTCAGTTGATCATAGCAAACACAATTATGAATCTGAACATTTATTTTCAATTTGTATATAGACGATCTTAGATAAATTCGAAATTCTCAAAGCTGCAATTTCTCAATATTTTTGTACTCATCTACTAGTCTGAGAAAATACAAAAAGCTCAGTACTAATCTGACCTATTCTCACAAATATTTGACTGGTACGAAGAGGAAGGCTACAACTTGTAAATACATGCAGCAAGAAATGTGCTAGAATGCATTGTCTTTGCTATTTTGGCTGTAAATCTACTATGGCCATAAGTTCAAATATACTTCATTCAATAATCAGTCTAGGAAATGAAATCCCCTACCCCTGCCCTGCTCTTGAGAGGGCTGAAGGGGCCTTGCTGTGGGTTTGAATAGTAACTCTCCTGCTCTTTGGTTGTTTTGCAGGGGCAACTGGGGGCAGATTTGAGGCAAAATAACCAGACGCTTCCTTTAGCCTCTTCTGTCTGTTCCAGCTTATTGTCTTTGCTGATCTATGTGGAGAATGACCAGTGCAGGACCAAAGTGTATTGACACAGTGTAATGGATGGAAACCTATACCTCTCTCATGACTGAGAGGTATAACAAAGGATATTGATTGCAACAGTGTATTTGCAAAGTATATATATGTTTATGTTCATAGTGCCTGTCGGAAAGAGGCAGGAAAACATAGGTGCGCAGCTGTTCTGTGACCTTCTTGATACTTGGCCACACTGGGGCTCTTGGCCAACACTCTCAGAGTGGACAATGGTGAGATCATGAGAAACTGCATGGTGCCAAGAGTAAACAGTCAGAGATCTTACATAAAGCTGGTTTTGAATAGGGTATAAAAGCGGGACCCTCTTGGGGCCATGGGAGAAGCTTCACCTATGGGTGGACATACCTGTAGGAATTTTTCAATTTACATGAGTCTCCTGGCATTGACTGCAATGGGGCTTTCCAGCTTGAACTGTGGGCCTGGAAGGTGATGATTCAGTGGTAATAGGTGATGTATTTCTTCTTCATCTCTGTTCCCTCTATAAGGTAATGATTTAGTGCATTGCTAACATTCTTTGGTACTTTACTTATATACGTACCTATCTTTGATTTCCTTTATTGTACTTATTCTCTCTATATATAGAAATATTTACTTATTTCACATTAGTGTGATTGCTTTAGTGTGCTTATTGGGTTTAGTGTGTTTTTTTATTAAACTGCATATTATACAGCTAGTGTGTCGTCACTTTGTGGCATACCCTGTCTGTCAGCAAAACACACATTCACAGCATAAAGCAAGCAGATATGTAGTTTTGTGCCGTTCCTGGCCAGTGGAGAACTTTATTTTTTTTCTAATTTGTGAGAATCAGCTGTTGACTGCTCATCTGTGGTTTTTATCGCAGCCTAGCTTGTTTCCTGCTCCTGCTTCATCACCTTGATTGTGAATAGCAGGGGAAAAGTAGCATTTAAGAAACTGAAAACTGCTCAAAGATGGAACGATCTGAGTCATAGTACCATAAAATGGTTTGGATTGGCAGGAACCTTTAAAGGTCATCAAGTCTACCCCCATAAAGAACCCAAACACAACAGGAAGGCATTTAAGTGCTTGAAATTGTATAGTTTTAAGTACAGCTCTCCCTTTGGAGTGCTTTGTTACTGTCACTCGACACCACTGAAATATTCTGGCTCCATTGTCTATATTTTGAAGAGATCTGCCTTGCACCTTCTCCAGAATAAACAGACTGAACTCTCTCAGCCTTTCCTTCTACAGAGATGCTCCAATCTACTCCTCATCACAGTTTAGCTCTTGTTTGGTGTCTCCCACTATGCCCATGACTCTCTTGCACTGAGAAGCCTCTCACAGTACTTAAGGTGTGGCCTCAGCAGTGCTAAGGAGAGGAGAAGGTTCACCTTCCTCCATCTGCTGTCAACATTCCACCTAATGCTGCTGAGCATGCCACTGGCCACCATTGGCAAAAGGAGATAGTGCTGGCTCACATTCAACTCAACTGTCCACCAGGCACCCAGTATATGTAGAGATCATCTTTGTGGCAGCTGAACTATGTACAGGTCTTCAGGACCCACAGCATGGCTGCTGGTCAAAAAGCTCGGATGCTTCTGTCCTGGTGACTGGAAGTTGGGGGTGGGGTAAGCAGAAGGGAAACATCTTACACTACCACTTACATTAAGTGAAATCATTGTTTATTCCAAGAAATTCTCCACTTTAGATTTCCTGTGCTGTTGAGAAAGTTTTGGAAAGCATTCCTATTTGGTTTTGAAACAGACACACCCTGAAAAGCATCTGATGTTGACTGGATGTGATAGAGACCAGTATGTGGGGGCTGCAGCACCACTTTGCTGAATGAGGTGTAGGATGCAGCAGGGGTGTCCAGGTTCTTCTATGACTTCACCAGGTCTCACTCCTGAGAAATACTGGTTTTGGGAGCATTGTGGGAGGTGGCAGTTGAGGGCCATGAACTGCAAAATGTCTCTGTGCTTGGTCTTTCCTCACAGGTCCCCTTTTCCCAACACTCCTAAGGGCTTTTAGTTGGTGGGCTGCCTGTGCAGGTTTTAGTGCCTTTGCAGGGATCTGCTTTAGACCCTGGACTTGTTCCTTTGGTGGTGGGTGGATGAGCTGACCACACCATTCTCCTAGTCTTTGTTCGCTCTCTGTATGCAGCATCTGCTCCAGACTGGCTGGGCACCTCTTCCCTCTGGCCTACTGCTGGCAGCAGGCAAAGTAGAAGCAGTAAAGGCAGAAGACCCCATAAGCTATGTTTGCAGTGTCGTCCAGGCTTATGGGGCACCATCAGTCTGCTGCTGTCTCCAAGAGCTCAGCCAGGAGCAGATCGCTTGTGCCAGCCCTTGCAGCACAGCTGGTCTCTACCAGGGCTTCCTCAGCAGCCCATGCCATGTCCTGACAAGTGAGATGTGCAAAGTGCCTGATCTTTTCTGAGGCTAGGAGTGGAAAAGTAAAGAAAGCCCAGAAAAGCTGTTGAGAGTGGAAGTAAAGGACTCCTGAAGGGGATCCTTGCAGTCTGAAAAGCAGCATCAGTGGCCTTGTAAAACCAGCCAGCCCTACTCTCTGTGTAGAGGTGATGAGGAAGGGGAAGTAATGCTTAGGAAAAGGGCCCTGGCAGATATGGGATTGGGCCAGGATATGTATTTGTCTGTGTCTCTTTGGCGGTTGGCTAGAGGGTAGAAAGGAGGAAGGAAAAGTAAGAGGAAAAGCCACAATCTCTTCTGAACCTCTCAGGTGATAAGGTCAGGTCAGGCATAACACCATGGCTGGGCTATGACAAGCTGCTGGGAGACCCTGGGGAAAGAGCTGGTGTGCCCAAGTCACCCAATCCCTCATGCTCTTCCCCAGATGCTACCTAGATTACCAAGGGTACCTGAAAGTCAGGGCAGGTGAAGGAACTTTCCAGGAGACTTCAGCTGGAAGTCAACAGCTCTGGCACCCTCCTTGTCCCATGGAGGGTGGGACAGCTGCTGTGTAGGGCCTGCAGCACCTTGCAGCCAGGCACAGGGTAGAGAAGCGTTGAAAGATTTGCATCCACTCAGAGCCCAGAGCTGCTGCTCTCTACTGCACAAAAGCTTGAAGTCCCTTTCCTCCTTCTGATTATTCCCTTCAGCAGTCACAACTGGCTCACTGTGCAGCTATGTACCTGCTCTCCCAGGCTGTTGCAACAGTGACCTGAGGCAACTGGCCATGAATATTCTGAGAGAGGTCTTCACAGGTCTCTTAGAGAAGTCTGGGACATGGTCATTTTGAGTCTTCATGAAGCTTCAATCCTTTGACAGTGCTTTGATTTCACCTCCTATTATCTCTGGTCAAGATCACATTACAACCGGTCCAAAAAGCATATCTGGATTTTTCATCTGTGGTTTGGTTTGGTTGTTGTTATTTCCTTTTTTTAATAGTGTGGACTTGCATCAACATAGAATCATAGAATCATAGTTAGGGTTGGAAAGGACCTTAAGATCATCTAGCTCCAACTCCTCTGCCTGAGGAATTTCACGTATTCTGCTCCAAAAGCTTTATTTTAGAGTTTAAGAGCATTATTTGTATTTAATGGAATCCATTCAAGCTCTGATGAAACATTCCTGTGGTTTACAACAAAGGTACTTTCATTGCACTGCTGTTAACATCAAAATTGCTCTGCAAGTTTTCTTTCAATACCTAACTAGGACAAATTAACATTACAGGGTAATTCACTACATAATTGTCTTTTCATTGTCTTTTCTCATTGTAATACTCTTACTGAGTGCATTAGTGTTACAAATTAACTCTGTTGTAATTACACCATAATTAGGCACACGGTAATACAACCAGGGAATTAGCAGTAACTGGTAGTAACAAAAACTCTTACTACTCTACAATTCCATTTGTAATTACCAAATAACTGTGCTGTAGCTATGTAATTTGAAGGGATGCCAAAAAAGGGCATTTTTTCACCTCTATCTGAGATTTTGCACACACACGCATCTAATAAATATAAATTGTATTCATTTTCAAATTTTTAGTGCAAGAGAAATAGGGCTCAACATATCCTCACTGTAAATACATCTATAATATACCCCTGTTCACTCAAGGACCTTATATATTTAGCATTTCCATGAAAGAAATAATTTCTATTTTAATTGTAAATGTTGGAATACTGTACCTGTTTATTTGCTCTCCAGTTGTGTGACAGTTGTTGTGCTTCTCTGTAGAGCACTGTTTTCAGATACTTGATCTGTTTAATCAGCCTGAGTTTTTTTAGTGGCATTTCCAAACCAGATTAGTTTGCTTCCTCTGTAGTTATAAGTACTGGTGCTCTGAATGAGGATATATGCCAAAATTATCATTTGCCAAAACTAGCCTCAGAACTGCAAGCAAGTTATGTGATTCCATGTGATGCTATATCCAGATAATTAAGCTTGTTAACAGGACATTCATTATCCGTTTGGTATGGCTATACAATTTTGTTAAAATATTCTCTATATGGCAGTCACACTGGACTCTGGAAATGTGCTACTTTGCCTGGAGCTGATCTGTTGAATCCATGTAGTTACCCAGATGAGCCCAAAGCTCCTGTCATAGTCTAAATCGATCCATAGTGGAAGGAACAGTAGGATGAACTATGACTGCACAAGGCCCAGCTGCTAGATGTGAAGTTTGCTAGTTCTGTTCCTGGCTTTGCTGATTATCCTGAGTAGATTCTTGATTTACCACCCTTTCTAAAGAATTTCTAAACCCATTAGTGCATGGCGCTCATCAATGCTTTTGCTTTTATTTCAGAAATTCTGGGAGTAATATATGAAAGAGCGTAGGTTAGAGGTCTCCATGCCACCTTCTGGCTCTTTCCCAGATGCGTCCCTAGATCACAATAACAGAGAAGACAAGAAAGCCAGATTTGGTCCCTGGAGCAAAGGAACTATAAAGAGATTAAGGAAGAGTCAGGTCAAGCTTCCTTGCAGATTAAGTCCCAGGAGTTTCACATACCTATTCAGTCTCATCAGTAAGCATTTTGAAAAATGCAATGAAAAGCACAGAATGATAATGCTATATCATGATCACCTAGATTCTGCAACAGCAATGGTGCTAGTGGAAGAGCAAAACAGTAACGGGTTATATGTATCTTGTCAGAAATTAAAAAATGCAAATTTATTAAACGTAAGATATAGCCATGGAAACTTGAATCACTAACTATTTGGTGAATAAAGTATAGGGACAAACCAGACTCTGAAAAGTCTGACAAAAGAATATTTCAGCAACATTTTTGCAAATTTTGACTTTCCTTTTATTCAGGTGCGGGACTTAACTTTTAAATATATTAACTTTTCCTTTTAGCAGCTGCTATTTCTATTTTTACTAACATGTGCATCTGTTTTAACAAACACTGAATGTTTGAACAAAAGCAGGTCTTACAGAGATAAAATTTTTCTGCATTCTGGTAAAATGACATGAAGACATACAGAATGTTTCACTGCTAGACTTACATTTACCTATTATTTTCAGTTGTACTTTAGTATCTCGGTTGATATTTGTTTTCTTTCTGGAGAATCAAATTTGCATATTTCATATATTAACAATTTTTTTATATTTCTGAAATGAAGTCCCTGAAAACGTCTCTACTTTTCTATTACAAATATAAACATTAGATAAGAAACTCTAGTTTAGGTTTGGATCTTAAAGGTTTTTTTATTTTCAAACTGAATAATAAGGGTCTCAAGCAAAATTTGCCTTTCAATAGGAAGCTGAGACTTCTGACTTCACTCAGAATTCAGCATGTCTTTGATCAGAATGTACAGTTAATCCTCCACTGCTATCCAAAGCTATTCCCACACAGTTCTGAGCCATAAAGTTCACTAGTCACAAGGGCAGCCTAGCACATCATAGGGAGGGGTTATATGTGCTCAGAATAAAGTGCTAGATAAAACATGAAAGACTATCATCCTCTAAAGTTCTCTGAAAATACTGTCATCTGCTTAAATGCACTTCATAGTTGATGAAATATTTAGTTTATTGACATTTTTTGCCCAGAACACTGCATGGTGTGCATAATTTTTTTCTTTCTCTACTTTTCTGCCAACTGAAACTATACCTTTAGCATTTTAGTAAGCCAAAATAATTTCTGTGGCCGGAGCTGCCATAAAAGGAAAATTCACAGTAGAAACTCAATTCATGTAGGGCTGCATGCTATTCAGTATTTAGTAATAAAATGCAAGTGCATAGGAATTTTTCTAAAACAGTTAATTCTGAATCCTGCTAGGGAAATGCTATGAATAATGTTTATTTTATGGCAAAGAACGTAGCAAATATTTCTTCTGTTTCCATAGGGTGGATACTGAAATGGAAATGTGCTGATAAAACATAATTGGAAGACATTGAATGATATAGATAGAAATGGATGATCCAGAATGACATAGCTATGGTTTTATAATAAGTATTAAGAGCAAGAATTTCTGTACAAACTGGGGTGCTTTTGAAGAAATGTTAGAAAGATGAGGGCTTACTTAATGTTACAAGGTAAGTCTAGGTCACTATTGTGATGTGACTTGGGAAAAAAAGACAAATGCCAAAGAAGCAAGCGCAGAAAAGAAGGGCAAATGCAAAATCTTTATGGCTGAAATCAGGAAAATAGTAATTCTTTTGTAAAAAATGTTGTTGGACTCATCCAGAATGCTGTGAGCAATTCTGTTTGGAACAACATACTTGAACTACAAACACAAACAATGTGTAGAAGGATTGGAGAAACAGAGATCCTCTCCAACATGAAGGTGATATGGGACTTTGATAAACTGAAAACTGAAAGGAGATGTTTATCTTTTAAAGGCACATGAAGGTAGGTAAAGATTACTGAAGTAGAATGACTGTTCAAACTGAAGGTCAATGTTAGTGCAAGGAACAGGTGATAACTCGCCACAATTCAAACACACAATTGGAACTAGATGAAAGTTTATAGCTCTCAGAAGAATTCTGTTTTGAAATATCCTTTTTGTACTTGCAGAAGGTAACTGAATTAAGACTTAGTACCTTTGCACCTGATGCATTTATGGATGGAACTGCAGTAAAGTGACCTCTGTAACATCAGAAAATGAGACTGATTTGCTTGGGAAAATGTTCCTGCCGCAAATCCTGCCTTTACAAGCAGCGTCTCTTAGCTTAGACTAATCCTTGACTCTCCTGTCAGTCCTGATATACATGGTCAGACACCAAAAAAATTAACATTTTCTTCATTTGCTTGATTTGCATGCTTTGACAAACACATTATCTAGTAGCTCTGCATCTCACAGAAATTTCTGGTGGATATTTGATTGTGAGGGCAACTGCTGCAAAATCTCTAATATTGCAATTGCCAAACGTATATTAGTATAATTTTGATAGATTTTCCAAGGTTAACCAGAAATGATTTTGAGGTTTGGGGCTGATGATGCTGTGACTTATATTAAAGACAAATGGCAGCAATAGAGTTTTTGCGAGCAATTTTCAGTCCAGGCACTGGGCACAAAAGCCTGGCAGAATATTTGACAGCATGTGATGAGTTTGCATTACAAACCCCAGGTTAAGCTTAATGGTTTAGACAAGTCAGGGAATAGTAATGGAAGACCAGTGCGGCCTAGAGCTGTGGGGAGCTTCTGCCTTTTGTAGAAACTTAAAGTGAAGACATGGAAAAACAATAAAATCCTGAATAAAAAAAAAAACAAAACAGAAAGTACACAGAAGGTAGAAGCATGGACAGGCTTCCCAGAAGGAATATAAAGGCATTGCGCCAGTGTATTGGAATGGGGTAAAGTCAAAGTTCAGCTAGCATAGAAATAAGCCACCATTGTTAAAGGCAGCAAGGTGGACAACTGTAATAATAGAGGATGTGGAGAAGACTGGGGCACCCAGTGTTCTCTTTGCTCACTGGTAAGACCTGCCAGCTCTCTGGGCTGTCACAGAACCTGAAATATTGCAGCATTGCACCTTATGGAGGAAGAGAGGCTGAAGGAATACATAAGCCACTATTGGGTATAGCTGAGGGGCTACAGGGTCTCTGCGAGGAGTGGCCAGGGCTGCCCTATGCTGGACACAGCTGTTTCCAGCCAGATCCAAGAGACCCAGTGCAGGGCATGGCTGAGCCCCTCAGACATGATGGTGGCGCTTCAGGGGAAGGCCGTGTAAGGTAAGGCAGAAAATGCCGGAGGGAGGGATGAGGGACCAGAAAGAGTGAGAAGCAGCACAAGGAACACCAAAAGAGAGTTTTATACTCACTGTGGCCTGTGGAAACCCATGCTAGAAGACTGGCATATTTCTGACAGAATTGCAAATCCTGAGCAGACCCCATGATGAAGCAGGGGAAAAGTGTGATTAGAAAGGAGCAGCAAAGAGAAACAGCTTTGTAATGATGGTACCCAGTGCCCTGCAACCCTCACACAGCGTCTCCTTGCCTTGCTGAAGAAGCTGGGTATAACTTGTAGTGATAACAAAGGGGAAGGAGAGGACTGGAGTGAAGAAATGAAGTCGAGCCTGGGAAAACAAGGGGAAAAACCTTTTTCCCTAAGTGTGTAAATATTTTCCCTACATATGTGTGAAACTAGGTTTCCTTTCCAGGGCTACAGGACAGGCCCTAATATGTTTGCTGTAAAGTTCATGTGGTGAATGTGGTGTTGGGGAAGTGAGGAGGCTGAGAGCTAAGTGATCCCACACCTCTGGAGGTCAAGCGCAGGGCATCTCTGCGTGGCCCTGTGGAAGGAGAGGAATGAGCCAGTAGCTGCTTGTCCTCAGCAAGGGAGGACAAGGAGAAGAGAAGGGAAGGTGCTTCCGAGAGCTGCTGGGGTGCAAGGTGAAGGGGTAAAGTGGGGCAGGTAAATATCCACAGCAGAAGGCTGCAGTATGTTAGAGACACACAATCTCCCTCAGGCGTCCTGTGCTTTCCATCTTGCATGCTTTTCTGCCAGTGCGAAATGCAATGTGTGATAATGCAACAGCAATGTTTTTGGAGTAGAGCATGATCAGCAGCAGTTGGGAAGTGTCTCTGTACTTTGCTGAATGGTGTGGCTCACTCCAAGATCAGAGCTGCTCAGTGTTGACTTCATTCCAGAAAAAAATGCATTTGTCTTTAAACATGAGGAGTCATTGAATTCAGTGAGGTTCAATACACTCCAGCAAACCATATGCTCATGCACATAAAGCTGTATAATGCAGCATCCTACACATCCTATGGTGTTTTCAACACGTTCAGTAATTGAAAATAGAGCTAATAAAGAAATTATCAGGCTTGTGAGCACTCTGATATTTTGGGGGTAGAAAAGGATGAGATACACAGGAAAGATATTCATTTTTGGGTCTGCTAGTATGTTTTTACATCTTTATGCTCTCTGCAGTGTCTTTTCTTAATCATAGTGTGGTCCTAACTACCAGCGTTGCTGATGCAATGGTTTCACTCTGTTCTGAGAAGAAATTGAGTAAAAGCCCAGTGAAAAACTGTGCAAACCCAATTTTGAACTAGGTCTTTTAAAACACAGCAGCTAATCTTTCTGCATAATATCTCTTGTTTGGCCTTCCTGGGAAAATTATATATTCACATTTGTTATTTCCACTTTTTGTCGCTTTGACAAATGCACAATATTTTTACTAGAAAATAGCTTTTTGCGAATTTTAGTGCATGTGAGAATGGAGAAAAGTTCCCTTTTTGGCTTTATTTAAAAAGTTGTATGTTATATGAATAGGCAAAATAATAATGCTATTCTTTCTATTCCTTTTCAGTCCTCTACTGTTGCTTACTTTGCATGTGCCTGTGGGGCTTTTTTGTCTCTGTTGGAGAGACAAGAATTTGGAAAGAGAAAAGCAAGCTTTCTCTAAACAAAGAAGATAAATTTTTTTTGAAAAAAAAATTGTTAAGGGAAAGAAATATAAATATCTAATCTACTTCTGACCTGCCTGCCTCCTACTGAATTTCAGTGCAAGTTAGGGGAATTCAGTGTTCTGTGTAGAACTGCTTATCAGCACACTGCACCACTTTTCCCTTGACAGAGGAAGATAAACAAAACTTTTTTTTCCCACAACTAAACAAATAGGCAAAAAGGCTTTGCCCGTTCTGGTCTGGCTGTTGGATGGGTGGGTTGTTTCATCCTCTGGAGCACAAACTGATGGTTGTTTTTATACAACAAGATATCGTCTTACTTGGCTCTGAGGATTTTTATTTTCCTATTGCAACATTTTCCTAAATGTTATTCTTTTTTGAGCTATTACATTAGATTTTGAACTTTATCTGTAAAATAACCTTTCTGAGTTTTATCATCTTAGAAATACTGGTGAAGTCAGATCTATCGTTCCCTGACACCTTTGTCAGATTTTGGAATTACCCGGCGCGTCTACTAAAGCTGTAATTAAGAGGCAAATGTTCAGCTTTCTTTAATACACAAACTTACTCTTTATTGTAAGTGGATGCTAGTTAAAAAAAGTAAACAACCTTCCCAACAACCTCCTCTCAGAAATAATAATCTTTCTCACATAAAGAAAATTCTTATATGTTCACAAATGCTCATCTTGCAGTCTCTGAAAGTCAGTTTTGATTAGAGTCATCTCTGATGTTTATCCATTTTAACCCTTCTATTATCAACTTCCACCTTTTCTCTACATGCTTATATTTTAAATTTATAAGACTTCCTTATTAAAAAAAAAAAAAAAAAGTGTTGCTGCAGTGTGAGGTGCCCGTGCCCCAGCCCCTGGCAGGGGGGTTGGAACTAGATTATCTTAAAGTCCTTTCCAACTCAAACCATTCTATGATTCTATGATTTGATGATTATTTACTTGTGAAACAAATAGTGTGAGTTTATGGAGAACTGTGGATTTTTATTAGATTAGCAGATATGTCCTCACAGCCAGCTTACTATCAGAGAGGAAATCTCACCTGCACTTTAGAGTGTGGGAAAGGCCTACTAGCTCAAGCTGCAATTGTAACTTGTCTATGGTTGGCACTTTTTGAGGATAATAGCAGAAACCTGAGTTAATTCTTTGCGAGAACACGAATATGCTTATTAGTTCCCTTGATGTCAGTGCTGTAATTCTCCAGTCATCATGGAATTCTTATATTTAGTCAGGTCCTACATTTCTAAAGCAAAGCACCAAGCAAGCAAAAGATTAAAAAAAAAAAAAAAAAGGAGGCTTCATCAAAAGTGAAATTTCTCCTCCTCCTTCCCAAGGTCTGAGTGTCTTTTTCTTTTGAAGCTCACATTTAAAATAGCTCACTTGGATATTATTAAAAAATGCATCAACTTAGTCTGTTTGCATTGCTTTTGATTTCCTTTTTTTTTTCGTTACTTTGCTCTCCTCCCTTTTAGTGAAAAGAAAAGGTAAAATTAGGAAATAGGTGATAAAGGAAAGACATGTAGAGTTTTATAGACATTGCACAAGGCTGTAATGCAAATGAAAGCAGCAGATTCTGATTTTTCTGTAGTTAAAATTTTAAGTAATATCTTTTCCAGTTAGCTAATGTTTCAAAGTTAATTGGTCTTAAAGATTGGCACAGGTTGCTGCTGTATAGTCAAGTTCTAGTCAAAACAATCAGCATACTCTCTCTTTCATTTCATTATATTTGGTATCGAATGGCAAAAAAGTCAGAGCTTAGACATATCTATGGATTACTTTTCCTGCATTTTGGGAATTACTCGATTCTGATTTTCTCATCTCTTTTTATCCTTCTCCCCCTCCCTTCTACCGTTGGTATTCAAGGCTTTAATCAAATACTTACTGTTACTTTAATGCAATTAGTATTTAATAGATTTAGGCTTCAGTTAAATACCTCTCAGTTATCTGAACTCAGTGATTTGGAGAAGCGCTGTAGTAGAACTTTTGATACTGAAGGCTTAGAGAAAACTGCAGGGCTCAACATCTCTGAAATGGTGCTGCTCAGTGTGGAAAATGGCAGCTTGCTTTCCCTTAGCAGAAAAATGCCTCTCTTAATTTGAATAATTATATTCACTTTGTCTTAAAGCAATTGTGTTTCATATAAGATAATACATGGAAAAGGTCAGATCATTACTCCGACTCAATTGTTCATTTGAACTAGAAATTTCCAAAGGGAATTAGAAAGAAAGCTGTGTCTGGGGAGATAAAGTAGGAAATCAGAAACAAATTTTTCCTGTCGTAGATCTGCTTTGTATCCTCCTCCTCATGTTAAAAGCACATGGCTTCATCTATTGTCAGCTACTGAATTTTTTTATAGACGAGGGGACTGTTCTGAAGTTTGTGAAACAAAGTGATGGATCACTGACTTAGAAAGCTTGGGGTCAGCTTATGATAAGAATTTGTGATCTCTCTTAGGATAAAATTTTTTTGTCAGAAATACAGTCTGAAGATTTTCTGAGGATGTCAGACACTCTGTGTTGATGCAATGCACCTTGCAGTAAAGAAGAACCAAAGGTCAGTTACTCTGCATTTACCACAAAAAGCAAACCCCTGGGCATGACGGTCCACCCTGTCAGATATTGCAGTACTTTTTAACCATGCTTCTGCCCCAGAGTCCCAGTCACATTCAGTCGTGTGGGAAGCAGAGTTTGTCAGCAAAAGACTGTAAACAAAAGAAAAGGGACGAGGGAATATAGGAGTTAAATTGAGTGCAAAATAGAAGGAGCAGTGGAGAAAGACTCTACCTGATAATTATCAAATGTTCAGCTCTTGGTTGATAGTGCTGTGTAATGAGTAAGGTTGCCAGAGTGTTTTTGTTGTAACCCCTCTTTTCCTTTTGCCTAACTTCGCCTACAAATACAAACATTTTTCCACATTGTGTATGCATTTAGGCTGAGTATTTCAGCAAGAATGTATTAACCATTTCAGAGTAATGAAATTTGGGGAAAACCATATTGCTTGCCAATATTTGTACAGCCCTTTAATTGCAAAGTTCTAGCAGACCTATGGGCTAATGATGAGGTGCAACATTCGGGATGTAGGTTAGTTTTATAATGAAGATAAGCCTTTTTCTAATTTTTTTAAAAAAGCTGCCCCAGTTTGGTGAAATTACGCAGCTTTGGAATAATATTTATTTGCCCATGTTCTTTAGAGGTGTGAAAAGTATGGGTATGATTCGTGTCAGGGTGAACTGTATTGTGATCATTGTGCTATGTATGGGTCTGGAAGGATTGATGACTACTGCAACTTGTATTATAGTTATGATGAATGTTAAGAGTCCATTATAAACCTGTATTATAGTTATGTTAAGTGTTAAAATCGAGTTAAGAATATTTAGGGGAGGAACGTGGACAGGCCTGCTTCACACTTGAAACAATGTAGCCACTCCTCAGAAAGCCCGGGAAAGAAGAGACCGCCCCTCAGAAAAGCCTGGGAAAGAGGAGACCGCCCCTCAGAAAAGCCCGCCGAAAGATGAGACCCCAGCAACTGCGAGGAGCCAATAGGAGAAGGACGCGTACCCCAGCAACCCAGACGACCCAATGGAGGGAGAGTGGGACAGCTGCCTGGGAGACGGGGATTGGTTGGGGACGCTGGGGCAGGCCATAAAAGGCATGGCTTCGGGGATTTCTGTGTGTGATGTGGCGAGGCCAGGGCGGGGGGTCTCTTCGCCTCCGCACCCAGCGCTGTTTTGCTCATTGCTTCTCAGCCTAAATTGATTGGACCTTTTAATAAAGTTAATTGGGTTTTGGTTTACTGAGAAATAGATTCGGCCATCTTTTTATAACAGAGGCTAATATATACATGGTGGGTAAATGCATTAGAATTCATATGCAGAGGTCTTTTGTTACACTAAGCATAATGGGTCTGAAAATTTTCTAGGGTGAAACTTTTCTTTATTTCCAAAGCTGTGGTGTGACTGAACAGAGAAATATAAAGCAAGGAGTTTTCTTTTCATTTTTCTCTTTTTCATTTCTTTCTTTTATCCCTTTCCACTTGCAGGAATGAGGAAGTTCTAACCCAAATATTGATATAGGGACAATTAGTGGTTTAGGTCAGAACAAGAGCCTGTCATATAGCTAGGAAGAGCAGGAGCCACTTTGTGCAGGCTTTATTTGGAAGAATGTGGGAATTGGGTAAAGAAACAGAGGGTGAGATAAGCTTGCTGTGCTGTGGGAGTGGAAGGATTGAGGACTCTGTGATGGTACAGAGAAACTAAGTTTGAATGTAAATTTGGAGGCAGTAGAATGGGGTGCATTTGAAAGCCCTAAGGAAGAAGCTGAGACTCTGAATAAATTTTAAGAATGACTAGGATTCAGATCCTAAAATAGAACAAGAAAGAGTGATGAGATGCAGGATAAAACAAGGGAGTAGATTGGTAAAAAGGGAAAATAGATGATTTCAAATACAGGCAATTTGGGAATGGGAAGCAAGTACAGCAGGTGCTGAAAGCATGGCAATACGGCTACGTCAGAGATTGGGAAGGTAAGGGGAGAAAATGAAGTCAGGGAAGACAACAAGGTGTATGTGTGAGCCCTACAGACAGTTTTGTTGACCTTGTTGATGAGACGGTGAAGAGTGGTACCCTTATTTGTGACTTAAGACTATGGTTCCTCAGTAGCAGCCACTGTTAAGAATTTCTTCCTGTTTGGCTAGTCTTTTCTTTTTTGTTGTTGTTTAATATGTTCACACTGTTTCCTAAATCCTAGCCTGTGAATTTTGTACCTCAGTTTATGATGCAAGACTTGCTGCTCTTGCATCTGCAGTCATACAGATTTTAGTTTGTCACCTGGCAGTTGTGCAGGATATTGAGGTGTCAGCCTATCACCTATGTCTGACTGATCTCAGTCTTTTGCAGCCAAAATGACAGGACAAATACCTGTAAACTTGCTGCAAACAAATAAAAGAGTTCTCTAAGTTCCTGTTATACTGCCTGTCTGTATCACTTTTCCTGCTCGCAGATTCTGCTAGTAATATACACAAAACTTTAAAATGGAACACAACTTCCTGATAAATAGCAAGCAGAAATAACAAATGAGCAACTATGCCAAGCATTAGTATGCTCATCACTCCGGATTAGGTACCTGTAAAGTCCCAGCTGATAAGGCAGGTGGGCAATTTTTAGCCAAGTGGGGAGAAATAGACTTCTGCTCCACAGAATGAGTTGATCTTCCAGGTTACTGAGTTGCTGTCGGTTCCCTGGTTTCCCATTTAGGATTGTATACCTCTCATGTTGGTTTCTCTCCCCTTGAACCTTTGAGCTATTACTTATCCCTGTCTCAGCAGTCTTACCTCTGCAATTTTATCCTTCTTATACCGCATGTCTCCAGTGCACAGATTTTCCTACATCTCAAGCAATTTCATTGGAATCTTGGGCAGAGTTCTCATGGCTGGGATGTACCAGAGCTGGACCCAGGACCATAGGCAGCTGACCTTCTGGGTTGGTGTAGCACAGTAAACATGCCCTTCTCTCCTGCCTCCTTTTCTCTCTTCTGCTCTTCTTCCCTGTCTCACTTTTTTCCTGTTTGGCTCTAAGATCAGACGAACAAAGGTCAGTTTCAGCGCTGATGTCCAGAGAAGAGAAAATATGTTTTTTTTCTGCTCTTGGGATTAGGAACAAACAGGCTGAGACATGCAGAAACAGTTTTTAATAGTGCATGTCTGCTGAAATTCACCTTGTCTTTCATTTCAGTGTTGGAAAAGAGGACAAAAGATTTTGTGCTAGGCTATATGAAGCAGAAGAAATGACAGTGCTTTAAGCTGGAGTTTGGATTCAGGTTTATGTGTAAATGTAGCATGAATGAGACAGTTCTTTTTTGGACGCATTATCATTGGCTTAAACCAAACTGAATTATACTGGTCATATTGAACCTCGCTGAAACCCCACATTTTACTTTTTTCTTTCCATAGCTAAGTACAAACCTTTCGCTGTAGGAAGATAGATTTCAGGAATGGATGTAGCAGTAATGACAAGGCTCTAGGAGAGACAAGTAGTTGTTAATAATAAGAAAAACAGAGAAGAAAAAGCAGATTACTCCAGAAGAGAAGCTGAAAGTCTTGATGGGAAGATCAATTTCATAAAACTAAACTATGGTGACAAAGAGGACTTAGATGTAGGGCTGCAAACTTTGTGGTAAAGGAGTATTTTATAATTATATGGCACATAGATTTTTAATATGAAGGTAAGATAAGAGAAGACATAACTTTTGCTAGCATATCAACTCCCTCAGTCCCTTAAATACTACTGACTACTCATAAAAACAACAGTATAAACTCTCATTGCTACGAATGCAGAATGGAGCTCTATTTGCTATAGTTATCTGATCATCCCTGTGTTTTCAATTATGACATTATTGAGTGGCCCTTTTCAATATTACTAGATGATCTGGTGTGAAACTAATGCAAGTAGAGAAAGCTGTTAAAATTCTTTTGGTCTGTCTAAAGGATTTGTACTAAACCTGCATTTTTCTTCTAGTATGAGCAGTGCTAGCTACCGTTACATTTCTTTTGTACTTTTTCCTCTTATAAAGACATGGCATTTTCCTCTGGAAACTGACAGATAAAGACAGATGTTAATTAAAAGATGAAGCATATTGTAAATTGGCCTGTGCATGTATGTAGTGTGCATATTGTGATAAAAATAACACATATGTATTATGTCTTTGGCTGCATGATTATGCATGGAAATTCCTGAGCTAAGCTAGTAAGTCCAATAATGTAGAATATTTAAAAACAGTTTAATTCTTAGTTTTTATATTTTACTCCAAAAACATAAGCAAATATCTCTAAATGAGTGAAGTGTTTTCTCAGTAATAAGATCAGGTCGCAACACTGCAATGATATTTCCCTGACATCTCTTTTCCCCTCAGGCAGGGGTCTATATATCTTCAGAAGAATTGTGGTTTATTTTGACTTAGTGGGGGAATGTGGATTATTGCCTCCAGTCACACATAAAGGAGGTTGTATTGGCAAGGGAATAGATCCTTCTTCATACTTTAAATTAGAGAGGAAATTGGCTGGTTTTAGAATGAATTCTTACTCTTTTTGTTTGTACTTCTCTGAATGTACTCATGCATCCAAATGAATAGGATGCCATGTTAAAACATTGCCCCCTTTTTTTTTTTAGCTACTTAAGCTAATTATTGACTAAAAGTCTTTTAGTAGTACAGGTACATTTTTCATTATGCTTTTCCATTTCACCTCCTGTTATTCTGGCAAAGGTTTGTAGTAGCATATCTCTGTTAAACAGAGGCTCTACTGTTCAAAGAGGTGGTCTCTGTAGTTTTGCCATTTTATTGCCTCGGCAACATAATCCCACCTAGTCAGAGGGTGAAGGAAGAGAAGCTGTTGTGAAGCGGCTTACAGCCTAGCAGGACTGTAAAAGTCTATGTGCTTAAGCCACATACCATGTGTGTAGGCTTCCAGCCATTTCTGACTAGGTTTCCTCTACATTGCTATAAAACAACTTTTCCTTCAAAGGAAATACTGGAGTCTCCATAACTGAATCTCCATAACAACTGTTTAGAACCTGGGAGGCCATGAACAAGCATGGAGGGAGTGTGGTGCAGACCTAATATGCACAGCAGATGCCATTTTGTCCTTCAGCACCTGCTATGTAACATAGCTGTAGTTTCTGTCAGCTTGGCCATCCTCCTGCCAACACAAATCATATCTTTCCACACTACCTCTAGTGCGGACCACAGCCAGGCTATGTGAACATGCAAAGAAGGAAAGAAACAGCTTTTACATAGTGAGAAAATGATGTCTGATGAAGACCAAACTGAACAAGGCTGCCCTTTCTCCGCCTTCTCTGCCAGCTTTGCCTTTGTGAAGCAATGCATAAATAAAATTATTTTTGACTAACATAATTCCCAAAAACTGTTTCATTCTTCCAAAAGTATGCCCCTAATTTATGGGACATAATGTAGTCAGGAGAAAATTACTCTTCGTCCACTGAAGCTGTTCCTGAGAAACATTTTTCCTGTGTGGAATTGCTGGAAGTCAGACAGTGTGAACATTTCTGAACAAACAAATTTTATTTTATTTTATTTTTTTTATTTTTTTTTTAAACCGTATTCAGCATGGATTTAATGAGACGGCCTCTGTAGGAAGAGATTATGCACAGCAGAGGGCAGGCCTGGGCAGGCCTTGGCGTTCAGGCTCTGGACAGCTGCTGCATCAGCCCCGAGTGTACAGGAGAAGACTCTGCGCAGCTGTTTTGTACAGCCTCCCCTCTTAGTAGTTCAGGCGGTCTCTAGATAGCTGTTCTGGAGACCAAGGAGAGCCGTTCTGGAAGGGCTGAATCATTCTGTGTGGGTGAAAAAAATACTATCTTTTCCTGGACTAGAAGAGTGTTTCTCACATTTTGCCTGAAATGAGGCGTATGGTGCTTGAAACTTGAGTTGCTGACTGGGGCAAAGTATCCTCAACTCCCAAGCCACCTCCACATGCCTGCATGCCAGGAAGAGTTCTGCCTTTTTCCTTTCTCTTTGTGAAATAGAACTTGATCTAGACGCAAGGATGGCAGTATGGCTTGGCCTTGGAGTCCTTGCCTCCTCAATATTGAACAGGTTACTTCACCATTTGTAACACGGTGCGGGGCCCTAAGAAAAGTGTGGGAAAAGCTGTGTGAAGAGCTGCGTGGCAGGGGTTACAATCTTTCTTAAGCTGGGCTGTGTGTGCTCCAAGGTTTTGCGCAGTGAATACCAGCACAATATTCTAGTCTGCATACTTTTATTCAGGAAAATTTGGGAAAAATTCAGAAAAGTTAAGAGACATAGCTTAATTTTTCTGACCTCTCTATATATATAAATTTAAAAAAAAACAACAACAAATCAAAACAAATTTAGGACTTATTTAATTTAGAATAAATAACACCATGCAAAAGTCCAACAACTTTTAAGAGAGCTTGCTTGTATCACATTGCAAGAGAAGAATCTGGCAATATAAATTGCAGGAAAATATATGCTTAATTTTTCTCTATGGAAATACTAGTTTTCATCTGCCTTTGTAAATTATAAGACTAAAAAAAGGGAAGTGGGCATTTATTTTCCACCACACTTTATTTGATAGAAAATTCTCTCCTGTTGGTAATAGATGTAAAAATATAAATAAAATATCTGAGTAGAAAGTAAAAATAAAACTATATAAATTCCTACATGCATGCATGCATACATACAGTTTTTCCATCGGAGAGCTTCTAAAAAGGCTATTTAAACTATTTAAGTACAGAACATATAAATAAGAAATTGCTTTCAAAAGAAAAAAAAAAGTGTATTTTCAGTTTTCTCCTTTTTTTTGGGGGGGCATTTTGCACGAAGGAAGCTGGGAAGGAGATTAAAGAGTAATGCTGGACAGTGATTACAGAAAGGATGGTATTTTTGATTTATCTATGTTTTTCTTCCTAAACCAA
Organism: Psittacus erithacus; assembly: GCA_009867235.2. Taxonomy (NCBI): domain Eukaryota; kingdom Metazoa; phylum Chordata; class Aves; order Psittaciformes; family Psittacidae; genus Psittacus; species Psittacus erithacus. Next base: position 35,491 of record WYDI02015716.1, on the reverse strand, counting down.
AAGAGGCAAACATTGAAAAGTTAATACAAGTTATTATTGTTTTTCTCCCAAAGGCTATCACTCCAGATAGGTCTTTTGCTTAAGAAATCCTCCCCACAGTACAGCAAAACTCTACTGCATACTGTTCAGCTGTTAAAAAACTTGGGGTTTTTATGCAGGCAAGGGAAATTCTTTTAGTCTCCACAGAATCTGCAACTGATGTGGCTATCATGCTGTACATTTAGATCTCGACAGTGTAATAAGTGAGTGACAACTCAAATATCCCAACGTTTTGGTTATGTTCAGCAGAAGTAAATCTTTACTGCTTCTTGAAAACTTGGGAGTCTTATACCACATGCAGCTTGCGCACTCTCAGATTCTTATGCATTCCTTTTGAAAGAAAATCCTTATTGTTGGATTTAGATTCTAATTTAATGTTAAATTCTTTATTTCATAATAAGTGTTTCTTTGCTTTCTTCTTTAGAATTGCCTATTGTATTGATTCCTGAGCATCTAAGGAGCTTATATTTCTATTTACCTTGGGTAAAATAATTTGAAAGATGATATTTTGGGCTTCCTAATGTGAGATAGTAATACCAGAGGCAATAATTTCAAAAAACTTACTCTTGACCCACTGAAGGGTCGAATAAATCCAACTGTTTGAATATATAAATATGAAAATTCTGGTTATATTTTAGAAGTCCATCTGAAGTCTCATATAACTTTTTATATTTACAGAGATGGAATGCATGGTATTATCGCAGATATCTAGTATTTGGAGTTATCTAATTAATTTCTTAAAGAAATTAAGACCACAACTCAGTCTCTGAGTGTATTCTTTTTCCTTGGTTAAATTTGGCATGAAAGACTTCTAACTGAGAACAGATTACTGGTAATCAGCATCCTTCTATATCATATACTTATTTCATTACTATTAGTAGTCAGTCATGTCGTATAAATTATATATGTTGTAACCATCTGAGAATAGAAATTTATGGAGGAATGGTCACTGTTTCTACAGTCATGTTTTAACTGGTGTAAAAAATGTTGGATTAGCAGCAATTTATAATGAGATATTTGGCAGGAACAAAAATTCTGGGAATTTACACCCTTTCTGAATGTTATTGTTTCTGTCACTCATGTAATGTAGTTCATAGGACATAGGATTGAAGAATTTAAGCCAATGTCATTTCTCTAATTGCACTGTACTCCAGTATGCTGGACAAAAAACCTTTACTCTTTCCAGTAGCAATTTAGGAATGTCACTTTCTTCACATAAGTAGTTCCAATTAAGTGGAAAGATGCCAGTTGTACACATAGCAAGATTAGGCTTGGGTATCTTGATACACATTCCATTTTCTTATTTATCTTTTGTTTTTCTTGGCAGTGAAGAAAATAAGACATACTAATTTACAATCTTCTTATCTGCTTTCTCTTTCTCTCAATAACTTCTGAATCTATTGGCCAATCTAAAAATGGGTGGGGGAAGGTATCAGAGGTAATTACTTTTCTACTTGCTTCATGAAAATCAGCAGCTGAATATACTGAGAGCTCCAAATTAATGTCCCTCTTTAGGGGAAGGCAGGGGAAGAGCTGAGCTGCGGTGTATTCTTTGGCTGCAGCAGTCTGGTCAGTCTTTCCTGTGGTTGCACGCAATTGCAACATCTTACATTTTTTGCTGGGTTTTACAGGGCAAATGACCTGAGTTTATAAGCAGGGAGATAAAAATCTTAGTGGACAAAGGCTGTAAAGCTAGGGAAAGGCAAAAGGCATAAAGCTGGCAATTAATGGAACTACTTGCTTGGTTCTTGTATGGGGCTATTTCATTGCTAATATATTGTCAACAGTAATATACTATATTAAAAACATTAAAGTAACAATGCTCGAAAGTCAATAGAATTTTGGCATTGAAAACTTGTCAGTAAATCACATATTCAAGCTCACTCCTGAAATTTTCAGTAATTTGAGCACTCCGTATTATTTGGCTGCTTATCTTTGAGAATGTCCAGCCTTCAGACGTGAAGCCTGGTGTATGTTGCTGCAACCTACAAATATTTCAGTTACACTAGCCAGTTACAAGTACTTGATATTTATATTTATGTTGTCAGGCATCACGCAGAATGCAAATGGTGCCTGTACAATGTGATTGGCTTGCACCAAAATCAATAATGATGCCAGCACCTAACAAGCAAAATAAATGCAAAAATAAGTATTTCTCAAGGAATTTTATATCTGGATTTTTTTGTGTTCTGGGAACATGCCTTGTGATAGGTACTTACCAGCCCAGAGTTCTGTTCAGACTGGGTAGCTTCTTGAAGTTTAGTCAGGAAACACTTTACCAGATAAGGCTTTCCATTCAAGCTCCACAGTCCATCTCTTCTCTTTGATCCAGGGAGGTGTAATTAGTGACTTTACAGAGGAAATGCATGGTACTAGTGGATTCACCAATCCATGAGTATGAGTTTTCATTCTCATCTGGTGTTTTTTGTGTTTTCTGGTCAAGAATGGCTGCTTTTAAAGGTAACATACAAATCCCAATTCCATGCCGTGCAAAATTACAATGACTGAAATAAACAGCTCTTTCAAAGTTTTTTGGCTCAGAACTGTCTAGAATATATATTTAATCATCATCACCTATATATGACATATATGATTCTCTGTCTCTATAATAAATAGGAAAACATTAAAAAAATGCAAGCAAGTTTTAATTAAGAGCATGTTTTCTTAGAATAGAAAATGATAGAAATTGTATCACCTACATTTATGGTAAAATATATGTGCGTTGTCTAATGCAATGTAATTTTGGTTCATTTCTGATGGAAATGTTCAAAAGAAAATATTCAAAAGAAAAACAGAAATTTGAAACCTTAATTTAGCAAATCAACAAAAGTGCATATTTAGGAAAGAAAAAGATGTAATTAGTGTTCAGAAATAAGAAAAAATTGTGCCTATGTTTTTCACAAAGAATAAGTATTTTTTGGAGAGCTGTAGCTTTTCTCTTGGAATGAAGTTAATATGGATTTATGTATGATGTGTAGCCTTCTTGTTCAGGGTATTTCCTCTTGCAGTTGTGGAGAGGACTCTTTCAGCCAAGAACTCTGACTGGAAATAAAAAGTTCATGTATTTTTTCATTCTTGTGACTAAAACTATTGAGGCCCTAAAACTATTTAGGCTCTGTGTGTTCTAAGCTGCATTACATCCATCACCAGAGGAAGCAGTAGAATGGCAGCTATCCTTGATTAAATCTAAATTCAGAAGCTGTGATGCTCTGATATTTTTGAGCTGATAGTTTCTACACCCACAAATGTGATAGGCAGGCACTTTAAATGCCCAACAATATTGTAAAGCATGCCATCGCAACAGAACAATGGTACTTCAGGAAATTCCTCTATGTGGAAAGGAACCTGAAAGCATTAACTTGTTTGACTGAAGTTTCCAGTTAAGAATCTTCTAGTTGAGTATTTGAAGCTGGAAATGAACTTCCATCAATTGCAGTGTTATAAACTGTATCAGCATTGACATCAAAAGAAAATATGCTGTGTTTCAAGCACTGTGCAATTCAGAATAGCATTATGACTTCCATAATGCTGTATTTTAATAGAAAATTCCTGAGTTTGTCAACCAAATTGACAATATTTCAATATGCTACAGATATAGTCCTCCTGTTGAACTTGTATTATATTGAAGCAAATGCCTATTCTGTTGTTGTTGTTTTGTTGACTGGAGCAACACCAGTGTAAATGTGTTGACTTTTACCTGTCTACTTTTATTACTAAGCAATAGTTTTCTTTGCAAACACCATGTTCACTCTACTATTCGTCTTCATATTCATTGAGGAATTTCTCCAGAGATTATTGATATATAATGAGCTAAGCTGACATGTTTTCCAAAACATTTTCAAAGCTTTTTACCCTTGATGGATGACAACTATAGAAGAGATTTCAATAGTGACTGCCAGTACCTGTTTTATTCTAATGCTATTACTTTTTTCCCAAAAATATGTGACCACAAAACTTCAGATTTCTATAGCATTGCTCACATTGCTGTGAGGAGGGCATGTGTTGTATGGACATTATCTCAGAACCTTTCAAGTTTTGTAGAGCACAATCTTGTGTTAAAAAAGGACACAGGGAAACAAAAGGAAGAGAGCAATAGCTTGTCTATAGACAAAAGCTTGCTTCAGAATATGAGCTGCTGTCAGCATGTCTGCAGACATGAAACTGTAGCTCCAAAAAGGTATGAAATACTACCTTTAATTAAGAGTATATTAATTCTGAAATGTAGTTTCTGACAATTTTCATGTTAAACATTTTTAGTTGTTATGTGCTATATTATTAGTAAAAATGAGCATACTGGAGATGAATCAGAGAAAATATGAAGAGTGTACAACCTGTATTTCTTTCTAATGTGAATTCTAAAGAGAATTTAATTCACTCTTATGAAAAAAGTCTCTCTGAGAAATAAAAAGTACTTTCTAAAAGTATTCACAAATATTCAATCAGTTAGCCTCGGAACTGTGTTCAATGGTATTCACCATTTTTTTATATTCACTTCTACAAAGGAATATAAATTCATTCATATGAATTCAGTCCCTGTTGAAATAGCGGAATGCAAAAATTTCCCAAGCCTCCTTGCAGGTTCATCTGAGTGCTAATAAGGAAACCATTTGCAAGGATTTTTTTGATCATCTTTGGTAATCATTTAGGAAGCAGAAACAATTGGCCCGCTAGTAAAAATGTTCAAATACAATGAAATACAGAAATGGAGTCAGCCTGTTATCTGTGATCAACAGCTTGCATCCACCAGAACTGATCCTGCGGTCAGGGCATGTGCATGGGCTAATGGAATCACAGAGTCCTACTGACTTTAATGGGGTACATTGGTTCATGGGACTATCACTAATATTTAATTGGATGAAATAGTCATTTCTGTAAAACTTATTTCGGAAAAACAGAATTATGATGACCCTTTAAATAATCTAGGGTTTGTTTATACATAGACAATGTATAATGAGAAACAGGTAACAGAAGTCTGCACTACCCATTTTTGATTAGCAGCTGTAAGTTAAATGTAACCACTTGAGATGATGCTAAAGCATTTGAAATAAGTAGAGGTGATGAAATGAAGACAGTCTATAATGATGAGAACTACCTAATATATGGTGTTAGATTACAGTATATCTTCAATGGAAAATGCTCTTTGAACTGTGGTGGAACAACATTAACTGTCCAAGTTTGTACTTTCTGTGGCATGTGGAAAATCATAAATGAACCTAAAAGCATTTTGGTAGTATGCTGTTTCAGGACTGCTTTCAAGAGAAAGCCAGTTGTTCCAACTGGTATTCTGAACACCCCAGTTATGCAGTGGATGAAACGATCTCCTGAGTTTGCCAGCTTCCAATTCTGAATTTAAAGAGCGTGTTTGAAGAATAAAAAATGGGGAACTGCTGGCTGTGTCTGCAATAAATATTGAAAGGGTTTCAGCTAAAACTAATAATATGTAAAAGAAAAACCTCTGGCTTAAGTTTTCTCGTAAATATTTCAAACCTATTCTTCACTGGTTGTAGTAGTTTCTTGAGGCACAGAGCTCATTCTCTGCATGTTGGCTTAGCTAGTAGTGAGTTTTTCCTTCATAAAAAAGCCCCTCCAGTAAGTGTGCAGAATTAAATTATCACCACTGCTGCAGAGCTTAGAAAAAAGTTCTTGTATAGTGTAATAAAGGTAGAACTTAAAACCAATTTCTGTGATGTTTTGTAAGACAGAGCTTTTCATTCCTGGATGAATAGTAGAAGGAAACGTGATGTCTTACTTCTGTTTGTTTGTGCTTTTGAATGAGAAATACCAGATCCAATTCTCTTGTATGTTCCACAGTATTTACATCTGTATTGTAACATTAAAAACTGCTTGAGAAAATGGATTTTTCTTCAAAACTGGATGTTTGCAATCCTGATAAGAAAATAACATGCAAGGGTAAAGTTATGGAGCATGAGTGGATGTATGGAGGTGAGTGAGGGAAGCTTCACCTATTTGCAGAAAGCTTTACTCTGAACACTTTTGCATTTACTGTAAAAAATGTCTTTAATTATATTAGCCAAAATAACAATTCAAGGCATTTCTGCAGAAGATACATCACTATAGAGTGTTGTTGATCAACAGTGGCACACAGCCTAGCTGCTGTTTGCAATCAAAGAGGGTTACAGAGTCCTACAGCAGAAAATCAGAGCTCTAAAGGATCTTGTTGAAAAGTGTCTTAGAGTATTGTGGTTTTCTCTAGTGAGAATATAATGGCAAAACCAAAGGTGGTCTTGCTGCTTGTTCTTGGAATCCCAATATATAGATGATTGTCTGGCTTTTTATGAATATGTATTTGGGAATTAAATTGAGATGAGCTAGCAATTTTACCAACAAAACCTATGCATTATTTAAATGAAGACTGCCAGTCTATCACTGGGTTCTTTTATTGCTTCATTTGAATGGTAAATGCATTTATCTTCTACTGTTGCTATAAAACCACTTCCGACGCAAAGCTGCAAACACCACAAGGGAACTATCTCCTTTCTGGTAACAACACTTTTATTATTTTTACTTTAAACATGATGTGCAAGAAGGAGGCTATATGATAAAGGACCTCATGGCTAGAAAAATTATGTCCTCTTGTATTATATATTATGAGAATTATAATATTTGTTTATTATTGCTAGTAAAAGCAAATGATCTGTTCAGCTACATTTAATCAACTAAAATGAGTTCATTTTCCAATGCATAATGCTGAGATCCCACTCTAAACAGATTACAGAGGGTTTTATGCAGGATTTTCTTCTGTTTCAAAAACAATAGGTAGGCACTTCAGTAAGATTTGGTAAAGGGCTCCTAGCTACCTTGCAACCTCATAAGTATGATTATATTTATGAAGCTTCATAAGATGACTATAGGACACTATTTAAAATATATAAAAGGCTTTTTCTGGGGGTGGGAAAATTTATATGAGGAAATTTGCTAGTCAAGCAGCTTTTCACTCCTTAACCTTTCTTTCTGCCAAAATAGCAGAACTAAAAAAGCCTGTTATAAGAGTTGCCTGATTTTTTTTTTTTGTTAATGATTGTGAACACTATGTACTATGAACTCAAATAGTGCTAATATTTAAAATAGGCCGGAGGGAACGAATACCACAGCACTGTAAAAATAATAGCAATAGAGCAGCAGTGATTCAAAGAGTTCAGCACCTATCTGTCCAAAACTTAGGGTAAGATTTGTAAAACATTCAAAGGAAATGTAGCCATTTAAATTTATTAATTCATGGATTTGACTGGGGCTGTCTGGTGACAATGCTAAGGGATAGACTGCACTTCCCCTGTGGACTGGGGAGAGCCATGTCCTCATAAGCAGCAGATGCCCCGCCATCACCTGCTTTGCAGGTTGCAGATATCATCTGGAGGGCCAGAGGGGATTTGGACTAATCAGGATGTTGTATCCCACCAGTCCAGAATCTTACCCCCTGTGTGTGAGTGGCTGGGAAGAGGCCTCCCACATGAAGCCCAAAAGGCTGGAGGAGGGAAATGAGCTGTGAGGCAAGATCCTGGCGCCCTCACCCACTCTGCTCCCTCGGTTCTGCTGCAGGGACAAATGTCTTGTCATAATTTGAACAAAGAACATGTACCTGTGATTTGAGCGTTTTGGTATCTCTGTCAGCTTGGTCTTAAACTGTGACGCCTGTTTGTCTCTTTCCTCACCGTGATGAATGGCTTAAGATGTACATTGTACCCCTGATACCCTTCTCTCCCAGAGTGTCATGTGAAGGTTTTGATACAAGTGTAAAGAATAAACATGAGTTTTGTTTGTTTTCATCATCTGGAAAGATTTTTATAATCATGGAAATGCAGATGATGGCTGAGGTGTTACAGCATTGCCTTTCTTAAAGTACAAATTAACAATAAATAGAAATTCACCACATCAGTACATTTTCCCGTTTTTTTACAGAAAGCTGATTAAAGTTTGTAAAAATCCTGTGCCATTTTTATCCAAGTTTCCTAGGAATTTCATGTGAATGAGGACCCTGTCTTTTTCTTTTGCCACAAATAGGTTTTGACAGTATTCTTAATTGCAAGGAAATTTGACAGATAAGTGAAAGATTAAATTGATCAGGTTTCTATGACAATAGTATACTTAGCAAAGGAAAGAGACCTTCAAGGTATGAGATGACTGCAATATGAAGTACCAGAACATGCCAGTAATGTCACAAAATCATGAGAAAATCTTGAATGTAGAGAACTGCATGTTTTGCATGGAATGACCCAAAAGTGAGAAAAAGTCACAGGAGCTGAGCCTTCTTTAGCTTTCCTTTCACAGATCTGTGTATTTTGCTAGTAGAGTTAGCTACATTTCTTGTCCCTGCTTTGTAAAAATGTAGGCCACTTGCACGTATTTTTCATGAATTAGCTCCTTACGATTAACTGTAAAACTTTATGAGAAAGTTAGCAATTTTTCCACCAACTTGATTCTTGATTTGGCTGACCTAATGAAAATAAATAAATGAATTTCATTGCGGTAATGAATTTGTTGAGAACTCTTCAGCATTTGAAATTTCTCTTCCAGCAAAAATAGTACAAAACTTGTAATAATTTAAGGTACCTGTTTCATCAGTTATTTATGTTTCTGGCTTAAATTAGCTCTATCTTTGCCAAGATTTTGCCTTGTTCAGAGCAGTGTTTGCCAGCTCAGTGCTGGCAGTCTCTTATGTGCAAGTCCAGTGTTCTGAGCATTATGGACTCATTTTTCAGTCAAAATATGGAAAGCTCATAAAAACTTTTCAATCCAAAAATTTCATTACTGATTAAAAAACCCCAACAAAATAATAACAGAATGATGAAGCCAAGCCTTGTGCCTATTTTGCCTTTGACCCAGAACTCTACATTATAGAGAACTGTGACGCAGTTGTGTATTGTCTCAAGACAAATACCTCAGGGGAGGAAGAAAGATATTTACTCAAGTAATGTGTAGGTCTACAAGACGCTTGTGTTTTAAATTGAGTTTTTCAGATTCTGGTCCTAAATGAGCAGAGGACTTGGATATATTGCCACTATAATGAAAGTTTCTTTGCTGCCATTTTTTTTCAATCCATGTTGACCTTGATATATCCAGTGAGATCATGTTTCAAGATAAAGTGTCAAGATGATAAGTATTAACTGTAACACAAATGTTCAGATCAGAAAATAAAGTGCATTCAGTACTGTGGGAGTGGGCAGTTTTCAATGCCATGTACTTTCCTGTTCAGAAATGTGTACCAAATTATGCCAGCTGGGAGGACATGTGTTGCCACACACCGAATGTAAATTCAGGCTGCAAATTAATTAAAATTCTTATTTTAGTAAAACAGAACAAAAGAAGCCTGCTCTGTTGCCAAGACTGTAACAGATTTTTCTTAACATATTGTTCATTGACAATTTAATATGAGTATTACAAATTGTTGTGAAACCAGCATCACACAGCTTGCTTCAATAGGGCCTTTTTTAGTCTCCTTATTCTGAAAAGCTAGTATTGAGGTTGTAAAATAGTGGTCACATTTATTGCCCTCCATAAAATCTCAGTTAGACTTACTCTGTAAACAAAAGTTAGGGAAAAAAGATTCTTTTTGGACCACCATCATCCTCTCATTTTCTTTATGAAAATTAATTGCATAAACTTTCTCCACCCATTTTGAGATCCTTTGTAATCTTTCCATATGTGTTTATTAGATGAAACTGTGCACACTCTATAGGGAAATCAGATCAGAACTGAGTATAGACAAGAGCATTAAGAAGCTAAGGACAATTTGTGGATGAAAGGTAAAAAGATTGTGGAGCCTGATGGTACCATGCAAATACAGGATCACAGACAGACTACTCTGATATTTAAATTTCATGACACTGATCATAAATTTCTATTAGAAACTAATTATAAGTGTCCTGGGGAAGAAGCTGGGGAGAATGGTCCCACCTGGAGCCTCTGGCAGAAAGCTCCAGGGGAGACTCGAGTTCAACCCCTTGGCTTTTGGAGCCGGGGATACAAAGGATCTGAGGCCAGCTATACCCCAACTGAAAAAGAGATACTGGCAG